>VNJS01013619.1:0-234414 GCA_008042575.1 Drosophila watanabei | reverse complement strand
CCCTTGCAGATTCCAATTGTATCAATTCTAATCTATCCCAATATAATATAATATGAATTACTTTGATATTCATACAATTTTACAGTTTTACATTTTTTACAGTTTTACATTTTTTACCGACCGTTTGTATGGCAGCTTTTTGATATAGTAGTCCGATTTTTATAAAATTAAATCCGAAAATCTAGAATAATATATATAGCTTTTAACCGAGAGTTGAACAAGATATGTTAAAAAACAGTGAAGTTATAATTTTTTTTCAACAAATTTACGGATCGGTTGTATGGCAGCTATATGATATAGTTGACCGATCCGGCTCGTTCCGACTTATGTACGAGTGAGAGTATATAGAAGACTATCTGCAAAGTTTCATTCAGATAGCTTCAAAACTGAGGGACTAGTTCGCGTATAATCGGACAGACGGACAGACGGACAGACGGACAGACGGACAGACGGACAGACGGACATGGCTATATCGACTCGGCTGTTGATGCTGATCAAGAATATATATACTTTATAGGGTCGAAGATGACTCCTTCACTGCGTTGCAAACTTCTGACTGAAATTATAATACCCTGCAAGGGTATAACAATTCAAGGCCGGGAAGCACTACTTGGTATGCCAACGGCAGCGGCATCTAGCCGGAACTAAGCACGCGGCGACCTCGTGACCTCGAAGAAGAGACGCCGCCAGTCCGGACCACATGTGACCGTGGCCACTTCAAAGTCACTTTAGCCGCCCAGTTTCCACTTCCACTTTCGCCACTTCCACTTCTGTGTTGTTGCAGGGTCTCTTCTGGTCACTGGCCTGCATTTGGCTCATCTATCCGGAGAAGAGGATTCCGCACTTGAAGAACGAGGCAATGAACTCGACCAGCGCGTATCCGTTCCTTTACACGAACTACCTGCCCACCGAGTTCCTGATCAATGGCATCGTCTCCGCCTGCCTGACCGTCGTGAATGTGATTTGCATATTTATCACGGCCATAATCGTTCTCAAAATTAAAGAGGTCTCCGCTCCCTACACAGCCAGTCCGGACTTGAAGCGGTAAGTAGAGCGCAATTCCCAGTCACTTTCCGCCACTTGGCGAGCATATTTAAGTCGATGACGACATGCAGTCGATGACCATTGTGGTAACCCATTAAAGTGGACCCTATAAGTGCAGTTTTATGAATACTTTAGTTAGAATTATTTTTATAGTAAGGATAAAGTTCAAGCTGGCATAGAAATTTCTGCGTAATAATCACATAAACTATCAATCATATGCCGTGATGTTCACCTGTGAAATAGTTATCAATCATACGCAGTGTTGGCCAACTAAGTTAATGTTGATTGAGCTGTGCCTAGATTTTATATAGAGTTTGGTCTGTAGAAAATTATTCCTTGTGCTTTAAAATTCAACGTACTCTTATATATTATAAAAGCAAAGAAAAATCTGTGATAAGTGTTGATTTTTTAAGCAAATGGTCCACCCTGTGACACATAATACATATGAATAGCAGCAAATTAAAAATCTGCACAGCGAGATGCGCTGGAGTGTGTTTAATGATGGCGGAGCAAGTGCTTTTAAGCTTATCATTTCCGTTATGTGCGCTTGGTCAGTTGGCCATTAGTAAGTGTAATTAATAACGACAACAGAAACAGGCGAGGCGAAAGTACATGACTCTTCGGTTGCCAGTACATAAGCCGTTTGTTTGTGGCTGCTCTGTTGACGCTCATTTAAAATGCACATCTATTAGCAGGCGAATTATATATAACATCAACATCAACATTGACTTTGACTTAATCAGGGATAAGTTAATAAATCAGAGCTTGTTTGTTTGCGCAATCTTAGATTAACCCCCCAGCCATTTCTCCGGCCGAACAATGGGCAAGCACACGCCACGTGTGACCGACCAACTAGCTGGGGAAATTAACTTATATTGCCTGACACTTGCCCGGCTGCACATTTAAATCAATAAAGGACCAGGAGCCTTGGCAGGAGCTGGAGCCGGATTCCGGCTTTCATGTTGATGTGGTGTCATTTCGGCAAAGGATTTTCTCCGTTAGTTTGCGAGAGCCCCCCATCTTAGGCCAGGCGATTTGTTAGTCCTGTCTCGAGTGCGAAAGAGCACAGAAATTATATATATATATAAATACATATATTTGGCAGCCAGAAGCAGCCTGTCTGCACAAGTGCCACGCTCAAAATATGATGTATCGCGTAATTAACCGACTGATTTTGTGTCTTTTTTTTTGCTTTTTTGCCTTCGTTGTTGCTGCCCACTCGCCGGCAACTGGGAAGTGGCCGAGGCCATCTAAATGAAAATAAATGCCCTCCATCGCCGGCTCGAATGACAAATGGGGATCTAAGCTCCAGCGTCTGGGTCTGCTCCAGCGTCTGAATCCGCATCTGAATCTGAATCTGAATCTGCGGCAGTGTCTGCTGCCCATGTTGAGTGCCGAGGCGAGGCCAGACATGTGGCTGCCCCGGCTGGCGGCCTTTAATTTCCCAGAGTGCCGCATTAAATTGCTTTAAGTGAGGGATAAGCTTTCGTCCAACTCGCTTGTCAACATCCTCATGCGAGCGACGCGATGCGATGCCGAGCCCAGAGCCCGCATAAACGGCCCGCGAAAGTGTGCTACAATTTTATTTCGCTCCTGCCGTTTGCGGCATTCTTTTTATTATTATAGTGTGTGTGCCATGTACGTACATATGTCTGAATGTCCTGTGACTATTCCAACGTTTATTTAAGCACGCTCACGCTCGCCTGCCCGCTTGTTTGACTTGTTTGTGTAGCTTTTAGAAATTGTGTGTGCTTTGTTCCATACCCTTGCGAAAGGATATGCTCGTTTTGGGACAAAAATATCATACATAGCCTGGTAGATATTGAACAATCGAAAGGGAATTCTAAAGTAATATAAATTAAAGAAAAAATTCTAAACGACTTCCTTTAAATAAATAAATTTTTCTTAGTGTAATTTCCTTTTTCTAATATTACCCTTACATCAATCCTTTTCTCGGAACTTGGACAAGTCAAGACACTCAGTTACGATTTTCATATGAGCTGATTTTCATGTGGACAGAGACAGGCACTTGTGTAAATTTGCAAGGACTATTCACTGGCCAACAATCATCCAGTATCCTTTCCCGATTGTTTCTGCCTGTTTGTTTTTACCCACTTGGACCGGCTTTGGGCCAAGGGTTCGGACTGGGAGAGCTGGGCAAATAGCTGCAAAGGGAGTTACCAACTGAGGACGAAGTGCCCAGCTCTCTCCGCAGGCTGTTGCATTACGCATAAAGTGCATGATTTCATATTTATTTGTTGTTACCCCGGCCCCCAGTTTGCTCGACTCTGGCGAATTGGTTTTGTTTTCATTGCTGCGGTTTTTCCTTTGACAGCGGTTTATGGTTGCGAATTTCTTGTCTCCGCCAATTCAAAATGATTTTTATGGGGTTTCTGTCAGACGCGTCTCTTATGCCAACAGAAAAAAATACGAAAATGGGAACAGTTGCCCCGCTAGCTGCTGGGCACTCCGATAGCCCGAAGGTTATTTCCCATAATAGGAAAACTTTCTCAATAGGGACTGCGTAAAATTGAACTAAAAGTTTTGCAAAAAATTGTCGTGCGTCGCCAATCCTTCAAAATATATAACAAAAATTTTATAGGTCTTTTGGTTGAGCAATTTTGGAGGTGGAAAATTAAATGACACTACGTCATCTTGTCCTAAATCGATAAGTCAGGATTATAGATCTTTTATACATTTCTCCAATACTACAGACTTGATAAGAAGTCTTAATTTTATGGATCTAAAACCATTGAAACACTTAAGAATGTATTCAAGAACTCGCTTAAATGAAATATATATATTAAACACTTAAGTTAATAGATACCGACATATTATATAGAAAGAAGAAATCTTAAATATTTTTTTTTTTTTAACAGGATTTCTCATGTGAAAAGAATACAATATTTTACCAAAATATTTCTTCTATTTGACACAGATTTTGGGAAACAGATCTTCGTACCGTTCGCAAGACGAATCGCTCGACGATGCGGCATCCGCGTTCCAGGAGCAGCATGGCTGGTGGAGGAGCTGGAGGAACCATGAGGGACAAGCTGGGAGGGTGAGTGGAATGGCGAAGAGAGAGGAATCCTTTCGAGGGCGACCGACCCTGAACCGATTCTCATATTTCCCCATATATTCTTTACAATTCCGTTTTTGTTGAATAATTGAGCCGGGCCGTGCGTGTGGCCCCCAATCTCATTGCCATTCACATTCTCATGGACACGTCCTGGGGCCAAGTCAATTTACTCTCCGCATTTGTCTGGCAAATGCTCGAGCGCAATTTGAAAAGGTAAATAATGAAGGTATTTATGTCGTCAGAGTGCGAATGCGCCGCCCACCCGCAGCCTAGTCCATAAATAAATAAATACTGCGCTGCACCTTCTGAAAAATATTTATCGCATAATTGAAATCATTGTCAAGTATTTATGGCCTTCTTAGGCAAAAGCAGAGACCGAAAAAGCAACACCAAATACTTGTCCAAATATAAAATGAAATTTGAAAAAACGAAACTCGACCAGGAAGTTGGAACAGACCCAAGTAGCTGGAGTTATGTTGTAGCTCCAGAAAATCCGCATTAAATGGCCATAAACTGTGGCATTCCCTTCAACGGATTTAAGGACTTTTTTTCGCTGTGGGATATGTTTAAATTAAGCGACTGTTTGTAAATAAATTAACAGCAACAGATCCAATATGTATACATAGCCGAGGTCTAATTTAGGTTGCCCAAAGGGCAAATTGAAAACGAACATTCTGTGTAAATGACGGCTAAATAAACATTTAAATACCTGAAATTCGCCAATGGAAAAAAGAGAACAACTACACGTTGTGATGGACATTATAACAATGCAAATACATGCAACAAATTAACACACAGCTGCAAGCTTTTTAATTTAGCACAAAACGCCGGCAACATTTGTTTACACAAAACATACAAAACCATTAATGTTTTTGGTAAAGGCCAATTTTTTTCCACGACGACGCGTCGCCGAAAGTTCATGGCATGCTTGCATAAAATTAACACTTGTTTTTATCCCTTTTTTTTAACCCCACAGAGGCTACCGTGGACTGGATGAGCGCGATGCCCAGATGGACAATGCCCTGGAACGGGCCCTGGCCCAGGCCGAGAATGATGCCACTTTCAAGAAGGTCAAGCGGATGAGTTACTCGAGCAACGCGGCTGGCGAGGTGAGGCGAATCGCACTTAAATAAATAGTTTTTAAAATAATCTAAAATCTAAGAAGCTTATGAAAATTGCAATATTAAGGGGGGAAATTCATAGAGTAGCTTAATAATAACAGGTATTTAGAGATAGAAATCTGATAATCCATTCTTTTCATACTTGAATTCAATGATATTTCCCCTGAACCCTGCCGAATTAACAGTTTCTCCAAAGTTTGTGTTGAAATGATTTGAATTTTGTATTTGGGCCCAAGTAGAAAATAATGTTTAATCTTAAAATTAGATTATTGTAGATATCAGGTGTCGTCGTTGGGAAATTTAAATTTACAATTTAATTGGGTGTTTAACCACGGTTATTCGATCTCCTTCTGTTGTTCCTGTTCCTGCTGCGCCTCCTCTTTGTGATCTTCTTGGGCCTCTTGCGGACTGTCTTGGACTTCCTCGTTCTCTTAGTCTTTCCACCTGTAGATCCGGATGAGGCCGTAGTGGTATCGGTTCCGCTGGCTGCTGTGGTCTCACCCGCTGCACTGGCAGCAGTGGTTGCCTCGGCACCTGCAGCAGCCGTGGTGGCTTCGGTGGCAGGAGCTACCGTTGTGGCACACTCGGCATTGGCGGCATTCGATGCAGCCGAGCAGTCAACACAGTCCGTGGCGGTGGGATCAGCAGCACAGGTGACAGCCTGGCTTAGTGGAAGACCGGCCAGGAAGATGGTCGCCAGGAGAGCCCCGAAGATCACTATAGACTTTCTCATGTTGCTGGAGAATGGTACAGGGAAATGATAATCTAACGGCTTTAGGATTCTACCTTTTATAGCGATTTCTAATCGGATTGATACCCATTCGCAAGTTTGCACAGCTGTCTAACGTGCCCTCAGTGTTTGTTGTTTTATTGTGTCAAATAGTAGGCCTATTTGCTGGGTCGGCCTATATTATTTATTTAATTTGCCTAATAGGTCAATTTTGGTTAAACAATTCATTTTAAGGGGCGCCCCTCTTGTATGTTTTGTAACATATTTCAATAATTTGTTGTGTTAGAACCAAAACATAAACAAAACAAAAAAATCGTTATGGGAAACGCTGGTCAGCTAAAATTTTGTAACCTGTTTTGAAATTACCCAAAATTATATATAGTTCAGGTAATTTACACAAAAACTTGTTGCTCCGACAGTGTGTTTTTGTCAGACTATGAACCCATTTGCTAAAATGGGAATCTCTTTTTTAAGCGTACATTTTAAAACTAAAAATATATTACATATAATTATAAGAAACTGTTTTAGAAATTCTCAAATCCTGTAGATACGTGGGTATACCTTTGCTGTTTGCAATTTCATTTCATTTCGCAAACATTTACTAAGTTAGTTTTAATGTCAAAATATTGAGGTTGAAAATAAAAAAAAAACTTTTTTCCAAATTACAGGCCCTTTTAAATTAAAAAAAAAAGAAAACATTTCTTCTGATGTCTTACGAGAATTTACTATTAATTAACTACGCTAAGAATGGTTAACCGATTAAATACTTTTTGCAGTCGTTCGCTTTTTGGGCTTCAGATGCCACCAATAAGACCAAACTATACAAATTTTAGTATTTTAAAATATTTATTATTTAAACTTTAATAATTTAACCAAGTCATACGATATATATTTAAATTAGCATTCATTAATTTATTTAGAATATAATTCCATAAATAACTTTTAAACGAACTGTGTAATCTTTGCCTGCTATTATTTTTGATATGCTGGTATTTCCTTCATATCGATGCGTTACATTTCAAACAGAAGACAAAATTTTAATAGAGGACTATTTAATGTTCAATAAATATAGTGATTTATTTGTTAATGGGCCCAATCGGATAAATATTTTTTTTACATTAATTCTATAATATTTAAAAGTATGTGCGTTTTCCGTGTCCTGAGTAAATGGTGGTTTGATAGTCTCGCAAGATTAACCAGAAGTGCTCCTCCTCCTGTTCCTGTTGCGCCTCCTCTTTGTGATCTTCCTGGGCCTCTTGCGGACTGTCTTGGACTTCCTCGTTCTCTTAGTCTTTCCACCTGTAGATCCGGATGAGGCCGTAGTGGTATCGGTTCCGCTGGCTGCTGTGGTCTCACCCGCTGCACTGGCAGCAGTGGTGGCCTCGGCACCAGCAGCAGCCGTGGTGGCTTCGGTGGCAGGAGCTACCGTTGTGGCACACTCGACATTGTCGGCATTCGATGCAGCCGAGCAGTCAACACAGTTCGCGGCGGTGGGATCAGCAGCACAGGTGACAGCCTGGCTTAGTGGAAGACCGGCCAGGAAGAAGGTCGCCAGGGTGACGCTGAAGATCACTGTACACTTTCTCATCTTACTGGAGATTGTTAGAGGGAAATGATAATCTAACGTCTATAGGATCATAGCTTTTATAGCGGTTTCCAATCGGATTGATACCCAATCGCGAGTTTGTACAGCTGTCTAACGTGCCCTCAGTGTTTGTTGTTTTATTGTGTCAAATAGTAGGCCTATTTGCTGGATCGGCCTATATTATTTATTTAATTTGCCTAATAGTTTAATTTGGGATAAGCAATTGATTTTATTAGGCCTCGTTTTGCTTTTATTTTTTAAAACATAGAAGCATTAAATTGTTTTGGAAGGCACTTAAAACTCATAAACATCTTGGAAAGCATAAATTTAATATCGTAGTAATTCATATGTACACACACTGATACCCACAGTTAAACGACCGTACAACAATTTTAGTTTTTACTGTCGCAGGAGAACGGAGAAGCATTATACAACAAAATCAGCTATGAAGAATTGAAGCTTAATGAATTCAGCTTAAAATCAAATTTCGGTCTTAGAGAAACCATTGAGCCAAAAATACACTAATGGGCCTTGCAGCAATCTCAATTTTATTTTTATTTGTTGTATTTCTAATATACCCTTAATGTATTTAACTTAATTTAGGTCAGTTGTGGCTCTCTCTGCTCTTGGGAATAAGTGCATTTTCTTTCTTACCATATTACATACATATTTGGTTCCGAAAATAGCAAAAGACGATTCTACAATACTTTTTTGTATTCCGCACTGTTCTTCATGCACTTTGGGAAGCACAGATCAAGCATACCAGACGCATGAAAGGCTCACCAAAAAGTTGCGTATCCGCCTCCGACATTGCATTTGGGGAATATAAGTGGATCCTTATCCAAACCTCTTCAATAGTGTCAAATGTCATCTAGACCGTCAATATTTAATTTTTTTTTTCAAAGTCAAATCAAAGTAAAGCTTAAAGCTATTCCAAAAAGAATTATATGTAAGAGAACGCAGCTTAGTGCACTGTTATTTACGTGCTACTTGAGCCAAACACAAATATAGACTTGAGATTTAAGTTCCCCTGCGACCCCCAGCGATCCATAAGCTCTTTCAAGAAGTCTTGCTGATTTGTGGCACTGTTTTATGTACGGAGCCTTCATTAAGGTAACTCTGACAATGCACTTAGAAGATTGCATCGTCCGTCATTAGCTACATAGGCTTACTGCTACTTGCAAAGCAAACTAATTGCTAACTCTAATTATTTTGCGACATTTATCGTAATCGAACTACTTAGATTTTCCACCAAAACTATGTTACAACCATATTCATCCACATTGTTAAAATTTGGTTACAATACAAAGTTGTTGACCCAAGCCGCAGTTTTGGTACAGTTCTAGAAAATCAAACTTAAGGTACTTTACATTATTAGTATATTCAACTTATAATTTTTTATTTATTATTGGGCCCAATTGGATATATATTTTCTTGAAATTAAATCTAAATTATTTAAGAGCATAAGCGTTTTTCGTGTCCAGAATAAATAGCGGTTTGATGATCCCAGATGGTTTAACCAGAATTGTTCCTCCTTCTGCTATTGCTATTCCTGTTCCTGTTCCTGTTCCTGTTGCGCCTCCTCCTGATCACCCTAGGCCTCTTGCGGACAACCTTCCGCTTCGACTTTGTCTTCCTCCCTCCACCTGTCGATCCTGTTGATCCAGACGAGGCCGTGGTAGAATCGGTTCCGCTGGCTGCTGTGGTCTCACCCGCTGCACTGGCAGCAGTGGTGGCCTCGGCACCAGCAGCAGCCGTGGTGGCTTCGGTGGCAGGAGCCACCGTTGTGGCACACTCGACATTGTCGGCATTCGCTGCTTCCGAGCAGTCAACACAGTTCGTGGCGGTGGGATCAGCAGCACAGGTGACAGCCTGGCTTAGTGGAAGGCTGGCCAGGAAGATGGTCGCCAGGGTGACGCTGAAGATCACTGTACACTTTCTCATCTTACTGGAGATTGTTAGAGGGAAATGATAAACTAACGTCTATAGGATCTCAGCTTATATAGTAATTTATAATCCGATTGATACCCGTTCGCAAACTTGAACAGCTGTCTAACGTGCCCTCAGTGTTTGTTGTTTTATTGTGTCAAATAGTAGGCCTATTTGCTGGATCGGCCTATATTATTTATTTAATTTGCCTAATAGGTTAATTTGGGATAAACAATTGATTTTATTAGGCCTTGTTTTGCTTTTATTCTTTAAAACATAGAAGCATTAAATTGTTTTGGAAGGCAGTTGTTAGAAAGGAAGGCTCTAAGTCAGATAAGACATTCAATTTTCTTAAAACTCATAAACATCTTGGAAAGCATAAATTTAATATCGTAGTACTTCATATGTACTCACACAGATACCCACAATTAAACGACCGTACAACAATTTTAGTTTTTACTGTCGCAGGAGAACGGAGAAGCATTATACAACAAAATCATCTATGAAGAATATAAGCTTAATGAATTCAGCTTAAAATAAGATTTCGGTCTAAGAGAAACCATTGAGCCAAAAATACACTAATTTGTCTTGCAGCAGTCTCAATTTTATTTTTATTTGTTGTATTTCTAATATACCTTTAATGTATTTAACTTAATTTAGGTCAGGGGCTGACTAGTCAGTTCTGGCTCTCTCTAATCTTGTGAATAAGTGCATTTTCTTTCTTACCATATTACATACATATTTGGTTCCGAAAATGGCAAAAGACGATTCTACAATACTTTTTTGTATTCCGCTCTGTTTTTCCTGCATCTTGGGAAGCACAGATCAAGCATACCAGACGCATGAAAGGCTCACGAAAAAGTTGCGTATCCGCCTCCGACATTGCATTTGGAGAATATAAGTGGATCCTTATCCAAATCCTTCAATAGTGTCAAATGTCATCTAGACCGTCAATATTTAATTTTTTTTTTAAGTCAAATCAAAGTAAAGCTTAAAGCTATTCCAAAAAGAATTATATGTAAGAGAACGCAGCTTAGTGCACTGTTGAGCATTTGCCTGCAAACAAATATCCAAATATATACGCGCAACTTGAGCCAAACACAAATATAGACTTGAGATTTAAGTTCCCCTGCGACCCCCTGCGATCCATAAGCTCTTTCAAGAAGTCTTGCTGATTTGTGGCACTGTTTTATGCACGGAGCCTTCATTAAGGTAACTCTGACAATGCACTAAGAAGATTGCATCCGTCAAACAGTCATTAGCTACATAGGCTTACTGCAACTTGCAAAGCAAACTAATTGCTAACTCTAATTATTTTGCGACATTTATCGTAATCGAACTACTTATATTTTCCACCAAAACTATGTTACAACCATATTCATCCACATTGTTAAAATTTGGTTACAATACAAAGTTGTTGACCCAAGCCGCAGTTTTGGTACAAGTCTAGAAAATCAAACTTAAGGTACTTTACATTTAAAGTTTATACGATTTAATTTTCGATTACGTATTAGTATATTCAACTTATAATTTTTTATTTATTATTGGGCCCAATTGGATATATATTTTCTTGAAATTAAATCTAAATTATTTAAGAGCATAAGCGTTTTTCGTGTCCAGAATAAATAGCGGTTTGATGATCCCAGATGGTTTAACCAGAATTGTTCCTCCTTCTGCTGTTGCTGTTCCTGTTCCTGTTCCTGTTGCGCCTCTTCCTGATCACCCTAGGCCTCTTGCGGACAACCTTCCGCTTCGACTTTGTCTTCCTCCCTCCACCTGTCGATCCTGTTGATCCAGACGAGGCCGTGGTAGAATCGGTTCCGCTGGCTGCTGTGGTCTCACCCGCTGCACTGGCAGCAGTGGTGGCCTCTGCACCAGCAGCAGCCGTGGTGGCTTCGGTGGCAGGAGCTACCGTCGTGGCACACTCGGCATTGTCGGCATTCGCTGCTTCCGAGCAGTCAACACAGTTTGTGGCGGTGGGATCAGCAGCACAGGTGACAGCCTGGCTTAGTGGAAGGCTAGCCAGGAAAATGGTCGCCAGGAGGGCCCCGAAGATCACTATAGACTTTCTCATGTTGCTGGAGAATGCCAGAAGCAAATGATAGTTTTATGTCACTCGAATATCAACTTTTATAGCGATTTTCTATTCGATTGATCTTATTTTGCCAGTTTGCACAGCTGTTTGCAACTCCACTTGATCTGCAATCAGTATTTGCTGTCCAATTGTTTTTAAGATTGGTTAATTTTTGCGTTTATTATTTGACGTCTTTATATAATTATGAGGTCGAGGTGTTACTTTAGTGTAGTCTTTCTAGTAAAATCAATGATTGCTCAGGTTGCTTCATTAATTGGGTTTATTTATTTATTGTGTACAAAAGATATGAGCTAAATTTTTCAACAATTTTGAAAAAGTTAAATAAAATCTATTATCGTGAATATCAGGTTTTTAAGTGGAGAATTGACACAGTCAGACATAAACTGCACTTGATCAACACCTTTATATTTTTCACTGCTTTAAATTTACTTGGTTACTGAATTAAATTATTTTACATTTTATTATAAATATATTTATTATAAAGGCAACTGAACTACAAAATTACAAAGCCTAAATAAATGCTTAACATTTGTTATTGCTTTATAAACGTTGTAATTGCTCATGGACTTTTAATACGTCTTAATCCCAATTAAAAGTCTTGCGCACATAAGATATAAATAATAAAATACTACTAAAAACTTTAAGGAAATCTCTAGAACTAAAATGTGAAACTCAAAATGGAAATGTTATTGGTCAAATTAATTAAATTGCATCATTTAAAAAATTTAATAGCACCATATTTTTTTTACTTCTCCGGTAAAAAAGTGGTCCTAATCTTGATACTGATTTGATATAACATTTTTGTATAAAACTTTGATTTCTTTTAGCTTTTACTTTATGATAGCTTAGAACATTGAATTTAGATAGAAAACTTGTGAGTTGATAATGCCAATATACTAAAATAAAAAGCCCACAAATTGTTTTTTATATTTCACTGCAGACTGTCTTGGAAAAATCTGGTTAGAAGTAAAGTACATTTAAGGTTTAAACTGAGAAATTGTGATCCTCGTAAAAATCGTGTAACTTTTGCTAACTGGAAAAAATTACTCAAGAGATACTCTATACGACTGAATGACTGAATACCGGCGATATTTTCAACAGGAAAGGGAATGAACCACAAAAAGTCGACGACTGAATTTGTATTCAGTTTTCAATGTCAATGTGTAAAAATTTGCGGAAAATGCTAAAATGCTATGAATTGCCTAAGGAGAGCTTGATGGAGTTGATCTTAGATACCAAAGCTATGTCCATGCTCTGCGAGTGGGTATTTTTTTGCCACACTGGTTTTTCAGTAATTCAATCGATATTTTTAACAATCTAAAGTCGCTGTATTTCGTCTAAGCTTTTTGTATAGAAGCTGATATTTTCAAAGGCCCAACTAAACTCTTTGTAAATAGTTTAAAGCCTGCTATTCACCCAACAATACTTAGCACCGATACGAACATCTAAACATCTTAAATTTTTGCATACAGGCCCGATATGATATATATTTCGTTCTTAGAAGATAATCATGTTTTAAGAGTATAAGCTTTTCTTTTTCGTGTCCTTTATAAGTGGCGGTTTGATGGTCTTGAAGGTTTAACCAGAAGTGTTCCTCCTCCTGTTCCTGGTGGTGTTGGCATTGGTGGTGCTGCTGTTCCTGTTCCTGTTCCTGCTGCGCCTCCTGATCACCCTAGGCCTCTTGCGGACAATCTTCCGCTTCGTCCTTGTCTTCTTCTTTCCCCCTGTCGATCCGGACGAGGCCGTGGTAGAATCGGTTCCGCTGGCTGCTGTGGTCTCACCCGCTGCACTGGCAGCAGTGGTGGCCTCTGCACCAGCAGCAGCCGTGGTGGCTTCGGTGGCAGGAGCTACCGTTGTGGCACACTCGGCATTGTCGGCATTCGCTGCTTCCGAACAGTCAACACAGTTCGCGGCGGTGGGATCAGCAGCACAGGTGACAGCCTCGCCCTGTGGAAGACCGGCCAGGAAGATGGTCGCCAGGAGAGCACCGAAGATCACAGTGGACTTCCTCATGTTGCTGCAAGTGGCAGAGGGGACTGGTAGTCTCTTCAACCTTGGAGCTCCGCTTTTATAGCGATTTCCTCTTCGATTGATACCAAATTCGCAAGTGTGCTCAGCTGTTTCAACATCTTTTCGCAACCCGTCGGGATGTTTGATGATGGCCCATTGTGCCAGAGATTGGGCCTAGCTGGGATCAACCAAAATATTTGGCATGCCGTATGGGTGAATGGGTAGATGGGCAAATGCCGCTGTTAAATAATTTTTATTGACTCAGTTGATACAACACTGTGTTTGCCGTCGATTTGTGAAAACTAAAATGCCAGGCGCACCTGCTTATGTTTGTCATCTGCTGGGGCAAATATATACTTTCGTATTTACTTTAATAAACTAGGTTCCTATTATATTGCCTATTTCTTCCTCCTTTGAATGCAATTTAATAAAAGTTTTGGGGTCAGCGAGTATCTTCAAAATGCATTTTTCATGACCCATCGACCTCGCAGGCCCTGGAGGCCGGGCGGCCAGGCTGTCGGGCGGAGGTCCTCCGAAACGGCATTTCAGCTTAATTACTGGCAATTATTTGGCGGAGTCGAGACAGCAGCATAGGGTGGCCAACTGACCTCAATCATTAGTTGATAAGCCCGGCGAGTCGCACAAGAAGTGCACGGCGCCCCGGAAAAAGTGCCGTCCGCCCTCCGGGCGATGCGACAATAAAGCAAGTTGCGAGGATCATAAATCAAGGCGGCGTGCAGCGATGGCAAGGACAGCGGAAAAAGGACTCACTCGGGGACACTGCAAAACAGCAAAAAGGGCGTCGGCGAAGCAACAACCCGGGAACACTGAGTAGTTGAAAATCATGTAAGATTTATAGTTAAGCCAGCCGAACCTGTTGGACTCGTTCTAAGGAGTCCAGGACGAAAATAAACTCCTGTCGCTTTTTATGCGCCAGCTGAAAGTAGACCCACTGGGCAATATCTGTCGCTTTTTGGGGAAGGGATAACCCTCGTGCCTTCGACCATGTCACTGAGACCACTTAAGACCGGATTTTCGGGTGTGGCTTCTGAGCAGAAAAGGAAAAAGGAGTAACATCCAACTTACCCAATAATATATACAACATCTAGGGATATATTTTTGTCCTTCTAGAATGAGTTCTGTTTTCGAAAACTCTTGTTAGCAAAATGTGGCACATCCCTGCGCTAATTACACCTGAATCCATAATCATAGGGCCTTTTGCAAAAAACTTTCTTAATTTCCTGCTTAAGCGGCAGACGCGAGGCGAGAAGGCGCCTCAATTAAAACTCGCCGGCAAGAAGCATTCAAAAGCCAACCAAGCGTCGATTGCCACAAATCAACTTCTACATTAATTCCGTTTCCAGCAGGAGGCGGTCCTGGGAGCAGGTGGCACTAGAGGGAGGAGAAGTGGCAGCTTCGTCGTCGCTCGAGTGCCTGCCAGACTGACATGCTCCAAATATTCCGAGAGATAGAGAGACGACGGCCGCCGAATAACCAAGCCGAATGTAAAACAAACTGGCAAAGCCTACGGACGGATGGATGGACGGATGGATGGACGGAAGGGTGGACGGACTCCCCCTGCCAGCTTGTAATCAGTTTAAAGTGAGTCCCGGCCACTAAAACTCAATTAACCCCATTTGAATGGAGCACGAGGCAATTGAAAAAACACAGAAACATGAAATGAAAACGAAAACGAACACCGAAACGAAGCGAAGGGAAAAGCGTAGAGCGAGCAAATCAAGGCAAAAGATTAAAAACGGAAATGGTCGGCCATTGAGTTCGCTGGAAATGGGTGGAAACAGGGGTGCGGATACCGTTGCCCTCGGTGTGTGGGCAAGGACCAAAGGTTGGCAGCATTTTTCACTTAAAACCGCATTGATACTCAATTACCAGGTCGGCACGCCACTCTCCTACACTCCACTGGGCTCCAGTCCCTCCACTCTCAGAAGTTGGACACAAAACAAACGGCGGATGCGGAGCCCAGGAAAACGGAAGCACTTTGCAACGGAAATGAAACATCAATTAAAGTCGCACGCCAAGCAGCAGCTCCGAGCGGCATCCTGGCATGTCCTGACAGCCAGCCAGTCAGCCTTCGACTCCGAGAATATATTGCCTTTCTTCTCCAGTGCAGCCGTGGTGGCACTCGGTTGCCACAAGGCCTAGGGGCATATTTCGTTAGTTTTTATTGCTTAATTGTAATTTCGCATATGGGAAAACGAAAAGTTTAATTGGCTGCGCTCAAGTAGCAGTCTCAGTGCCGCTCACAGGCGATTTATTAAGAAGGAGTGGGACTGGGACTGGGACTGGGTGAGAAGTTGTGCTTTTGGGCCACAATTGCCAACTAATTGGGCTGAGAGATACAATATAGCCAGAGAAGAGGGTTATCAGGGCTGCAGTTGCTTGTTTGGTTTTAGTTTTCCATGACTTTAATTAGTTTCTTAGAGCAATTATTATAAAAGCTACATTTTGGAAGTTGCCATATCCAATATTTAATAAATATTTCAGAATAAAAGAACACCCTTTAAAAGTTTCTCTTGAACGTTCCTACTGTTTATTTTTAATCAATTTCAATAATTACAATTAAAAAATCTTTGTTTGCTTTCTCTTCTTCGACAGCTCACCGAACGTCTGGCCAAGATTGCTGGACTTAACCGGCTGAAGGCCGACGGAGACCCTGGACAAACAACTCCGGGCAGCCTGTCTGGCAGCCGGATGAACTCCATACCCAACTCGCAGCTAAATGTGGATCTGAAGGCTCTCGACAAGCTGGTGAGCAATCTGCTGGAGCAGCACATGTCCGGAAGCAAGGCAGCCAGCTCCTCCGCGGAAACTGGCACTCGCACTCCACCCCTACAGCGAATGGCCTCCAAGAAGCTGAACCGCTGGCGACCCCTCTCCCGGTCCGCCCACAGCTACAAGCGCGGTGATAGCAGCGACCTGATCGGAGGTAGCTTCACCCAGCTGCTGGAGCGAGTTGATCCGCCGGCCACTTCTGCCCAGCATCAGCCCAATATGCCCACAATTATGGAGAGCAGTGCCGGCAGTCCGACGGCAAACAATAACCAGCAGCAGGCGGCTCATCCACCAGTCTGGGCTGCCTCCTTGGAGGCCACGCCTGGAGCAGTACGAAATGTGCTGCACGGCGGTGAGGAGGGTGAGGAGCAGCTAAATAACTATGTGGGTTAAGGTAACCGATAGCCATATAGTTTTCCAATCAACAACATAATTATTGAGCAAATATTTATGCAAATAAAGAGAAGATATAACATACAGAAGATATTTCGAGAAAATAGTATTTTTTCATGGGAGAATATATAACGTAGTACAATATAGTATTTATAATTTATATATAATGTACATAATAATACCCATATTTAATAAACTCACCTGTCTCTCCATAACGCCCGAGAGCTGTTCCCGGTCAGCATGTCGATAGTATCCCGTGAGATTGGCTCCAAGCCTCATGGTCACCTCGTATCGGGTTTTACCGCTGCGAGCCAAGTTCCGGTTAGTTTTTACGGCGGAATACCGCTGGCCGGTGGGCAGGGAACCCATTCGGCTGAAGCTGTCAAAATCGCAGGCCTGGTGGCAATCGATGGAGCTGGCGTTGCTGGTGCAGCCTAAAAAGATGTCAGAGACTGTGGTAATTGCTTTCCCAAAAGGTCAATCTACAACGAGTATGTGAAATATTTCATAAAACCCGAAAATAGCTCAATGTGTGTGTGAAGCCACCCACACCTGTGGCAACAGAGTGAGTGAAAAGACACTCTCTTGCGCATGTGGGGCAAACACCCCAAAAATCGCTTGGGGGGACATCGAGCCGAATGCGGCAAATATGCCAAGCATGTGTCGGTGCAAAACGTTAGGATAATCTTCTGAAATAATCTCTCCATTTCGCACTTTTATCCCAGCTCTAAGCGCTCTTTCATATGCCTAACGGGGACTTTGGGCTGAGTGTTAAAATCGATGAAATTGGCATTCTTTTTTTTGCGTCTGCAGTTCACCTTTGGCTTTGAGGGGCCTGCATTTTACATGCTGACAAGTGCTGGAAGCTGCTCTTCTATTTAACAATTTTTTTCTAGGTCTGGCGGCAAGCTTATACAGTAAACGCTTTTTGGGAGAACTCTTTCTCACTTGTTAAAATTTATTTTTCACCTAGTCTGAATTTTCTTGAATTTTTAGAGCTTAATGTTTAGGATTTTGCATTACTCATACGCCATGTATGCCAACATAACTTTCCTCTTTAATCTCCATGTTTTCCTTAACATAGCATTTATTGTACTGATTCTCTGTATTTTTGTAATAGCTGTACTGCATTTAGTAGAATTATCAAAGCTTAACATTTTAGATTTTGAAAAATTATATTACAATATCACTCATACGTCACGTGTTTCAATAATTTGTTTTCCTTTTCAAATTCTTTTTCTTCCTTGACCCAGTTTTTACTGTTCCGAAATCGCTTCCGAATTTCTTGGGGGTTTTCTGGAATGCAAATAGCTCAGTTCTTGGCTTCCTTCATTCTCATGGAATCACCGGAACATCGGACAATCCGCTTGCAGCACTTGGACTCGGATCTGCTGTGCCTCGCAGTCCCCTCTCATTACCATTGCAGGCACTTTGCGATTCAATGAACTGCGCAACTTAAACCTTAAACAATGTTGGCGGCCGGTGACATGTTCGTTGTTGTTCTTGTCATGGGTTTTCCGACCTTTCACCCGGATTCGTGAAAATACTGGAGGTAGCATAAGGGAAATTGGCACGGATCCCGGCCAGCGACAACCTGAGGTTTTCCGCTGCTGTGTCGCCTGCTGCTGCTGCTGCTGTTGTTGTTCCTGCTGGCTCTTAATGCTCCTGGCTGCAGTTGTTATACATTTTTATTGTTTTTGCACGCACTTGGCGATTAAATGGCGCAAGAGGACTGGCAGATGGAATGGGAAAGGAGGAGCTTCCTTTCAATTTGTCTGCCCTGTGTCTGCGCGGGCACCTCAGCTGCCATTGAGTGCATTTTTAATGCTAATTATTTCCTTAATTACGTTTTCACTTTAACAGCAGTGTCCGTGCTCTGTTCCACCCTCCGGCTTTTTTGTGCCCCTTACAGGATTTTTTTTTGGGTCCTGGCGCCTTTTAGCCGCCTTTGTATATGTGTGTGTATATGTAGATATATCTGGGAAATAACATTTATTATTGCACTTACCCTGCGTCGTCTCGTTTATTTCGGGTATTTCGCATCTGGTCCCCTTGAAGCCCTTCGGACAGTGGCAAGTTATGGCGGCGTCGCCGATGTGCCTGCGAATGACGATCCAACAATAAGAAAATTGGGCCAGAAACAAAAGGGGCCAATAACAAGCGAGTGGCCCAAAAAATAAATGTATGTCCGCGAGTGAATTCATATATCGCCGGTCTTAATTTCGGCTTGTTTGGGGTTCAGAGCATTAAAGTTTTTCCTTTGAAAACGAAAAGTATTGCATATTTCAAGAGGCTCTTGTATGGGTAAGAGCTCTTTTTTATTTATATTCAAAAGAGGCCGAAAAAGGATACCCAGCTGGTGGATTCAGCAAAGAACTAAATCCCAGAAATGTCCTCTCCGCGAAAATAACGAAACAATTTAGTTGAGATAAATAAATTAAAGGAAAATAAATTCCAGGAACCATGTTGTTATAAACAATTATGGGAAAGGGAATAAAATCTGTGTGACTGCCGCCCACTTTGTCGTTTTATTGATGCTTACATTTTATCGAAGCTCTGAGTAAGTTCGATTGATTTTCGCGGGCCCTCGAATTATTATGAGGACTTAAAAGAGCCATTCCCATTGTTTGATGGCTTTCCTTTACTTGCGGAAATCGGATTTTCGATGCAAATTTGCAGAAATTTACTTACTTGCAAGTGCCGCCGTTCTGGCAGACGTTGGTGTGCAGGTCCTGGCACAGCGGGCCATGTCCACAGTCGCTGCCACTGAAGCCGGGAAAGCAGGCGCATCCATATGAGCTGCAAGGACAAAGGGCGTAAAGGATATAAGTGGGAGCACGTTTCGAGTTCTGTTTGGCGATCTGGAGAGCAGTTTGGCCGGAACTGCAGGCAGGACAGTGGCCCGGGCGACAAGTTGTCACCGGGCAGGACTCGCACTTATCTGGACCCGAGATTGCGGCTGACTCATAAAAGTTTTATTGGACCCACTTGATGGGGGAGTTTTTTCTTCTTGATTTTTATTTTTATTTTTTTGAGAACGTGCCTAAGCTGAATTTGTAGTTATCCAGAATCTTGCCCCGGCATCATCATCAGATACAGATGCCGGGGTCAAGCACTCGGCCAGAGACAATAATTTAAATATGTAAGCTGCCGCCTGGCCAAGGTCAGGGAATAAAGTAAAGTAGCCTGTCGCCAGGACATCCTTAAGAGGGCTTTAGTCTTCGATTGGTCAGAGACTTTGAACTGGGTTATTTTTTATTCTTAGAACTCAAGGACCAATCAATTTTTAATTTGGGTTTAATGTTGTCTGTAAACTTATGAACATTAATGAAAGAATACGTAAAGAATATAATCTGTAAAGAAATATGTAAAAGAGTATTTCAGTTTTAAATACTCAATGGTATTCGATCATATAATTTCTGTGGCAGTTCACATGAAATTTACATTTAATGACAAGGCTTAAAACCCGTTCTGTACTTTCCGATTTCCTGGAAATTAAAATTTTCCTGCTGCCAAAGAATGCCGTTAAAGAAGGGCTTAAAAATATAATGAAATCCGTTTGAAACGCCATTTTCCCTGGAAAATGGCAGACATTTAAAATCACAGAACATAATTCACGCTTACAGCATTTTTGACAATTTAATTGGGCTCCCCAGCTTGACCGAATTTTCGGGACACGCCACAGCAGCTAAAAAAAACGTGTAACCATTTGTTCAAAATAATTGGGCATCCTTTGCCATTTGTTTTACCCCTTGTCGCTCGTTTTTCAGCTGGAATAGCAATTGTTATCCCGCTGTTTGTTAGTCATGCGTTGCTGACACACGTCAACCGAAATTAATTTTCCATTTCGTCCCTTCTGCCCCATCCCGATGCTCCTGCTGCTGCTCACTTTTTGGCAAAAAGGTCAGGCTCGAGGACTCGATTCCTTGTAAAGCGTGAAAAGCCAAGAGCAAAGCCGAGCTAAATCCACTTCACTTGCTTGTCACTTCTTCGTAATGCGTATTCAATGAAAGAAATTTCTAATTGATCTATTAGTGCCATCTGCAGCGCACCGTCTCCACTATTACCATCAAACTCGAATCACTCTCGGGCTAAGGACTCATCCCAGCAAGGAGGTTAGAGCGAAAAAAGTTTAGCGCCGTCGCTTTGTCAGACGGCCGAATAATCAAATGTTCCCCAGGGAGGAAAAAGGACAAAACAAAAAGTGACGAGAAAACTTTTCTGATGGCCGTAAAACTTTTACTTTTATGCGAAATCTTGGTGCGGGCTGAAACAGGACGAGGCAAGGAGACAATTTTTGAGTTGGAAATTTCATTGGTGACCGCAATTATGCAAAGTATTTGTATTTCGCTCTAGACAGAATTCCGTGCAAGTCCTGGCCGAGTTCCGACCACCATATATATTATGAACAAGCAGCAGTTTATCATTCGCACATGGATATACCAGCAGCATGCTTAGTTTTGCGAAGCCGCCCCTTTGTTAGGCTTACACACTGACCTACACACACTGCCAGGACCTGCTCTTGTTACATAAGAATGCTGTGGTCCTGGTCGCCGAGCCATTGTACGGCGGAAATTAATTGCCTTGTGTTTTGACATCTGCGATGCTCACAGCTCCGTGCTGCCTATTTATCGCCATCGTTTCGTGTCGTGCCTTCTGCGACGGAAGCGTTTTTCCCTGACAACCCACATACGATGTACTTGGCTTTATTTTGCAGCCGGGAAAATTCTATTTATAAAAGAAAATCTTGCAACTTGAGTGAAATTGAGTAAGTAAAAGAGGAGAAGCATAACTTTTGTCTTTAGACTTTCATCAATAATTAATTTAACGCTGTGAGCCCTTGAAAATGTTCTTGATTTACCAAGGTGTGGTTAATTATTAAAAAGTTAACTTTCAGTAACTTAAGACGGCACTCATTATTTATTTAAAAACTTTTTAACATGTTTCTAATTTATAAATGTGCGGTTAACTTGGAAAAAGTATTTGTGTGCTTAAGTTAACTTAAGTTGACTTACTGACAGAAGAAAGGCTCAGTAATGTAATGAAAAGGATATTTCTGTCTTACACAAATCTGACTGTTTTTAAACCAAAAATCCTTTTAAAACAAAAGCTCTTTGGCAACCTTAAAGTTTACTCATCGACGGCTATTCGTAAGGATAAACCAGCACAGGAAAAAAAGAAAACGCAGAAACATTTCCGTTGAAGCTCTGGCACTAAACCTTCTTCATTTCAATGAAGCGGGCTTTGCATTTTTTACGAATCGCCGAAAATCACCTGCAGCTGGTTTTTGGGCCGTGTGTTCGCAAGTTCTGGTAGGTGTTTTCCCTTTTTTTTTGTAACTCTTCGTTTTTTTGCATAATTCTGTGTATTTTGCGACATGTGCACTTCGAAAGTTTTTTTTACACAAAAAAGTATTTGGCACAGAAAGTTGTATTTTTTTATTTGTGCTGCCGGGCCTTTGTTTTAAATAAAAATTAAATGTGCTGCTGCTGCGCATACGGAAGGCATGTGTTACTCGAACACATTCCAGTGGCGGTGAGTAGATAGATTCCGCACAGATCCCAGGGCATGGCATTGTTTTGACTGCTCTTGGCAATCCAATTTTGCGCATTTTAAATTCATTCAGATTCGAAAAGCCGAACAATTAAAATCGCTTGCCAAAAATCTGCAGCAACTTTATGGGGACTGCACTCGAAAAACTGCTGACATCGCGAGCAGGGGAAATGCTTGACTGCATTTGCGAAATGACGTTGGGGCGAATGGCTCAATGGATATGGCTAACCCAAAATACATACACGCATATGGCCGCCATGAATATGTCATATGAGTCGCCAAAAGTTGCCCCCGGTTTTTGATACCCAGCAGATTATATTATTTAAGAGGGGTATATGGTATTTGGAGAGCATTAAGTCAAATGTCCTTTTGGTTAAAGGTTCTTTAGGTAAGTAATAAAATTTTAAACAAACCAAATAATATGTTTATCTGATTATTTTTAAAAGTTTAAATATTTTGTAGCATTTATCTCAAAAGTTTAACTCGCTTAGAGAGTGCCAGATATTTTATAGTCGCTACTCTCCCTTTGCCTTCTTCCTTCTCAGATCCCGGATCTCCGGAGTTGGGTTACTTAGTTGCGAGACGCTGCCCGGGATTCTGACAGATTTTTGACAAAAAGCCAAAGTGCATGCAAGGAAAATATGAGCATTCATACATGCAAGAAGGCATAATGGTCCCGCGAAGGCTTTAAACCCAATACCATTCTTGGCCGTGCCTTTTCTACATTTTCCTTTTTCTCCAGATTGAATTGCTTTCGCAAAGAAGAATAAATAATTAAAAAGCGCAGCAATCGAATCAAAGCCCAATGAATTTTCACTCTCGCATTTAATTCCACTTTAAATGACGTGTGTGAGTGTATATATAGGATATATACCATATAGGAGGGACCGCGTGCGATGGAAACGCAATGAAATTACAACAAATTGCTTTTTTCTTGCCTGTGGCACGTGGAGCCGTAAAAGGAAGCGGTTGAACAAGAAAAAAATAGGCAAGAAAAGGCTGAAATGTTGGCAATTGCTTTTTCACCCATTCGCCTAATGCAATAAAATTTAATTTGATGGTCGTATGTGAAAAGGTGACTGCGCGGGCGGCGGCGGCACCGAGAATAGGGATTGTGAAATGGTTTGTGGCCGCCATTTCACCGCTTGGCAGTCGTAAAACACAAAAGGATGTTTAATATGAAATATATATATATAGAAGCGTGCTGTTTTCTATTTGCATTTTAATGGTTTTGTTTTTTGCATACACATTCTTTGTTATGTTTTAGCGAGGCCAACGTATTTAGTTAGTAAGGGGTGTCCTTTTTAATTATGATGGGTTTTTATATTTGTTTTTTATGACATAAACTAAGACTTTAGACAACTTCCTTAAAGTTAAAGGCTTTAAAGGCAGCGCAAAAGTTTACATTTTTGATGCCACCTTCTTCTCTTTTTTGCTATATTTTAAAACTTTCAATATAAGTAATAACATCTCCTGTTCAGGCGAAAAGCCCAATTTGCGGTAAAGGTGCCTTCGACGTCATTGCAAGACAGGAAAATTAAAAGGACCGAATTGCCACAACATTGGGCTGAAAAAGTTTTAATTGAGCGAACGAGCCAGCGAGCATCGAGCAGCATGTGCTGGGCATCAGGCGACGCCAGGCTGCGTCGTCCTTTCAATGTGAGAAATTTCAGGACCAAACAAAACTTAATTGCAATATGCAAAGCTTGGACTCTGGCTGGGACTCGGGAACTGGAACAGATTCCCTGGGCCCCCAGGTCGTAGACTTTGGATAAATGACAATGTTTGACATGGCAAACAATGCACGAGGCGCACGCAGCCGAATCGCAATGACACTGACACAGTTGCCACATGGCGGCAGCCCACTTGTGCATGTGCAGCGGTCACGTCGTTGCCCGGGTGCATCGGTGCATCCTCATCCGCACCCACTCCCACTCCCACACTGGCACCCAGTGCGCCCCGTCCTTCGCTTTCCAGCTCCCGCACTCGCAGCCTGATCTCATTTGGCGCTGACATTCTGTTTGCTCAGCAGCAGCCTCGCTTTTTGTTATTAAAGCTGAAACAGGAGCAGAGGATCCACAGGCGACGGCCAGGCCCATTGATTTTCGACCCCCAAAAGTCAGGAGCGGATCTAGATTTTAGTTGGAAACCAAAGATACTAATGTGTGTAGGGTGGATTTGCACTGTAAAATATATTACTAGCCAGGCAAACCTGAATAAATCAGAGCTGGTTAATTTTCATTAGTTTCCCTTGAAATATAATTGAATATGTAACTTCCTTTAAAACTTAAATTCAAATTAATTAAGTAATTGAAAAGTTTATTCGTTAAAGCATCGAATCCCTAAATACCCCAAAGTTTTCTTTTCCGATCTAAAATTTGTGTAAAATAGTTTCATAACCTATTTTTACTTAACAAACATTCTCCCTCAAGTTGACCCTTGGCTGAAAAATGAAACACTTAATTTTCTAACCCCAATTCAGAGAAGGATTCAGGCACTGTGTAAGACCCAATAGTGTCCCATTTTTGTCAAACTTCGCCTGGATGTGGCCTAATTCCGAGTCGATGTCATTGCCGCTGGTGCAGCGCTCCTTCTGCTTCATGTTTACAGAGAGGCTGGGCAAAAAGGTTACCCAATCAGTTGGCTGGGGATTGGGTTTTACAGCCTCTTTTACATTTTTGGGGTCCTCAAATATACATTGTTGTGTTTTTAGAGCGAAAGTCTGGCGGCAGACCGAGCTAGTCGAGTCAGTTTCTAATATATATGCGTAATGCAAACGGAGGGCACTTTTTTTTCGTTTCGGTTCTCTCATCAACTGTGAATACATTTTGGCACTCGGCTTCTCTGTTGCAAACTTGAGGGGAAAATACTCATAGATTAAATTACTGAATCGGTTCGATAAAGGAGAGGCCAGGCCAGGCCCTTTGACGACGGGCCCTCAAAGCGAAAAAGTTTTTCAATTAAGCGTTTGTTAATGAAAATATAGAGAGAGGCGCCGAAAGCGCCCTTTGAAAAATAGAAGGGAAAGGAAAGCAAAAGTAAGGGCCCAAAAATGGCTTAAAAACGGAAAAAGTATTTAAAATATATAAATTGGTTACTGCTCTGTTGAGCTTTGCGGTGAAGTGCAACAGATTTTCACTGGCCGGCAGCAAATTGATGGACGCTCGAGCAGCAAATAAATGCATAAAAATGCTACCAGAAATGCATTCAGTCAGGCGAAATAAATGCAGGATGCAAAAGGAGGCAAAAGGAAGGGTTTCGAAAACGAAACGAAACGAAACGAAAGCGAGCTCAGTGGCTGGCAAGGACAGCAGGTCCTTGCTGGCTTCTGGCCAATTGTTTATGGCTTATTGTTTCTGCTCTCTGGCATTTGCGGCAAAACTTGAAAGCGCTTTCCTAAAGTTTCTGGCTGCAATTCGCCCAGTTCGCAGCTCAACAGCATTTTGAATATTTTACACAAGTTTATTGGCAATTAAATAGGGTTAGTGGTCGTCGACATTAATGAGCTTGGGGCGGTTACTGGGTGGCGATTCCGCAAATAAATGGAAATCGGTAAATTAAATAAATTAAACCAAACAATGTGCCACAGAAATGGCAAGAGGAAAGATTAAATTTTAGCCTCTTCTTTCGTAACAGTCTTTCATCAGCTATAAGCCCGGCAACACTTGACACTTTTACTTTACGCATGCGAAGAAGCTTATTAAAATGCTAACACATAAACAGTCGAGGCCAAAAGTATAGCTATTAAATATTAAATTGAGTTTAAGCGAAGTTATTAAGTTTTAGGAATCTTCTAAGAGTAAGTTTGGAGTTTAGAATAATTCAGGACTAAATGAGATCTTGCAGCGTAAGTTATTCATAAAAATTAAATATTAAAATTATATAATTTCTGTATATATAATAACATCAGTTTTCGCATCCACAAAATTATATAAAAAGGAACTGATACGAACTACCACAAATCCTCTTCATCGTTCTCTTCCAACTTATTAACCTTAAAAGCTTCTTGTTGTTGTAAAAACAGGTTCCCGAATTCCTACTTGGAATTTTTTAATCAGTACTAAAGTTCACAAAAAATATTAACAATAAATTAATAGTAAATAGTAAAAGGTAAAACAACTCTTAAAATATAAAAAAAAAAATGGTAGAGTTTAATAACAATAATTTTACTAATAATTCATTCAAAACATTTGTCTTTCAGCTCTATTTTTCTGACCCCAACTGTGGACACATACCGACAGTGTAGCCATCACAGAGTGGTGCTCCCAACAAGTACAACAGTGGCAGCAAAAAATTAATAAGCGGGGGAGGACTAAGCATACGCACTGGGTGCCACATAAAGTGGCAGGAAAGTCGCTCCGCCCCGCGCTTTTATCATCTATTTAGCATTCTCCGATGCTATGCATTTTTCGCACATTAACTTAACAAAGGAGATGCTGAAAACGAGTGCCATAAACGAGGATGCAGTGTGAGATTGAGCTGCCAGGCGTAGGGGTCCTGCAGGGGATTCCCCCGCCATCCATGGCTTTTGAGTTTGGGGTGGCATTTGACAACATGAGCATGACTGTTTCGTTGTTTATACGAGCACGAGTACGAGTATGTACGAGTACTGCGCAGCAGCTGTGATGCCTTGGCTGTGACACAAGTCACTTGACAACCCCGCACATTTCACTCGCTCCATCGTGCACTGAGAGATATTGGGGGTCTGTATATGTAGGTGCCTGGTTCGTGCCACACTCCGTTATCTGAGGCACGTAGGGAATGGCATGGAAAGGGCCTTTGCTCATTTGCCTCCAGTTGGTAATTAAGTTACGGGCCTCTACGTGGCAGGCGCGAAATTATATATATTTTCAGGACTCTCCCTTTCCCTTGGCCGATGCAACTCCTCTAGTTCAGCTGTCACTTTTATATTAATTTCTCCAACCCCTCCGGCAGCTGGCAACTGGCAACCGGGAACAGCACACTTCACTCTCGCTTCGACATTGATATTAATATTCAATTAGCCCGGCCAAATGCGCGGCCTTGGGCCGTGGGCCGGCCAATTAATAATAATTATGTTAAGTAGGCGTCGAAGTTGCAACTCGGAGCTGCCAAAAGTTTTTGGCGCAATTAATTTGATTTGTTTAACCTCCGCGCCGGGGTCACTGTCCCGCGTCCTGTTTACGCGTTAATTGCCCTAAAATGGTCTATTTGCTGACATTCAACTTTGTAATTGGATAACAATTGAAAATGTAATTTTATTCGGTTGGCAAGTGGAACGAGACAAGGCTTTTCCCCGGGGCTTTCCAGATATGCAAGCTTTCTCTCTGCTTTGGGCAGAGGCACTCCTCAATTAATCAAACCAGCAAAGAAAAAAAAATGGAATGGAATGGAATATACGAGACCCACGTCCACGACTTGTCACGGCATTGTACCGCAAGTCCTCGCCGTCGAGCTTGTCAAACTCAATTGCGGAGCTTATTCATAAAACCCACTCACTACCTGGATTTTTGCCGGCTGCCGGGGAAAATGCATCAAGCGCTCCGCTTTCCTTTTGACTTTCAACTTTTGGCATGTGTGTGTGTGTGTGTGTGTATGCATACGTTTTGTACTTTTCTTTTCACTGACACGGGTTGCCATCCGTATCCGTCCATTGTCTGGGCCGGGACCAGGACGGGATGCTTGTTTTCGGGCGCTCCACTTATTGAAACATTACAAATGTATGGCTCCCACTTGGTTTAGGTTGAGAGAGCCTTGAACCCCGCGTTCTCGACTTCTCCGAGTCCCCCTGCCAGGGCCCAAATGCAAAGCCCTGCCAGTGGAGCAACTTTACCAAAGGGGCGAAAGATTGATGTGCAAGCAGTTAACAGTTTCATCGGTTTGGTTACCTGCCGGTGATTTTCCGTGTGCTCGGATTTTGTCTGAACCAAACGGCGCTCTGCAAAACCATGCGAATCTCGGGTCCGTTCTCAACCATTTTCACTTTCCCTTGCCATATTTTCCAAAAAAAAAGGGTCGATGGGAGCCGTAAAAGTTTTTCCTGGCGCTTAAATATTCTACATGCTCCGGAGTCCTGAGTCCGGAGTCCGGACGCAGGTGCTCGTGGCCCACGGGAACTCAGCTTTGCAGACTGCCGGATCGCTTGAGTAGTTGAACTCGGGGCATCCCAAAAAAGGGCAACAAATGTTTGCAAAATACAACGAAGTGCTAGTTAGTTCATTCGCCTGCCAGTTATTAATTGCATTTTCAAAATGTTGAGCAAAGTTCTTCGAATGTCAAGCGATTTGTAAATGATATATGTATGAAGTTGGAGTTCTGAAAGGGTTCAAAGTCTTTGACTTTCTTTAATTAAGTTCTTTGGCAATTATTTCAAGAAACTATTTTTTGAAAAGACTCTCTCTTAAAGCTATTTATAATAAATCAACAGTTCTTTGTTTATATATTCCACAAAAATACTTATCAAGGTAAACATACTCATAAACTCACCTGTAATCTGCGCTGGCATAACAATCTCCCAGGAAGCGGCACTGCAGGGCATTACACTGCGATGTCTTCACCTCGTTCTGCACCTCGTAGGTGATGTTGAACCCATAGACGTCCAGCAGACGGTCCAGTGCCCGCAGATGGGTTCCATCCAACGTGGCCATCGTGAAGCGTATCTCCAGGTACTGGCTGTGGAACTGCACCCATGTGGCCTGCGTGACATCGTCCTCAGTTAATGTGAAGACCCGATGGGCAGGCACCTTGAAGTCGTCCGAGTAGTACATGTACTCCGTGAACTTCAGACCGCTCAGCACATATAGCTGGGTCAGGTACACCACAATGGAGACATTCTGACCCGTCGAGGGCA
Organism: Drosophila watanabei; assembly: GCA_008042575.1. Taxonomy (NCBI): domain Eukaryota; kingdom Metazoa; phylum Arthropoda; class Insecta; order Diptera; family Drosophilidae; genus Drosophila; species Drosophila watanabei. The sequence goes on along the minus strand of VNJS01013619.1, from coordinate 205,253 downwards.
GATCGGAGGCGTCGATTATCCAAACGCATTCGATGGGCGTGCCGAAGCGGTGTGGAAAGTTGGGCGTCTGGATGATGCCATGCCGCGCCCGCAACATGCCGCCGCATCCGGAACTGCCGACTCCACTGGACGAGGAGGAGGATGCACCAGAGGAGTGGCCGTCGGAGGAGGACTCTGCCCCGGCAAAGGCATTCAACGCAAAGTTATGCCCGGCTGCGGAGAAGGGTGGCGGCGGCGGCAGCGGCACGGCCGGCAGCTGGAACTTCTGGTCCGCCACATGCTGCTGGTGGTTACCGGCGGCGGCATCCGTCGTCTGGTGGGGCAGCACCGCCGGTGGCAGGAGCAGCAGCAGCAGGATCAGCGGCAGGAGCCGAACGACGGCGGTCATTGACCCGGCTTTGACTCCTCCAACTCCTGACTTATGTATGTGAGTGTTTCTGCAGCCAGCAGCTGACCTATCATGCGCCAGGAGATCCGACGAGGACGTGGACTGCTGCCGCGACCCGGCAGTCACTCATTGACAGTTGGCCCATTTTTTGCGCGGGAGCCTGCAAGTGGAGGAGGTGAGAGCAAAAAATAGAAAGGGTGAATAAGGGGAAAGATAAAGTCGAATTTTTAGTTAAAACCATTTTGACAGCTGTCGTTTGCATTTGAATAACTGCCGCCGGCTTTCCACGTTGGCGAGCCGTCGACTGTCAGCGGGAAAAAAGCAATTTGAAAATCCACTAAAGCGGCGAGCAGTGAGCTGCGAGCAGCTCGAGGAGCGCATCAATCATGGCTCCGTGGGCCATAAAACACAAACACACAGCGCCGCCGCCGAGCTTTTCTTTTCGGCTACCAAATTGTTTTCCCATATTTCCAGCGTTCACTTTTTTCTGCCTGTAAGTGCATAGTTGGGGTCAAAAAAAGAGAGAGCACAGGAAAATGTATTCTATTTGGTTTTTGTTTTTAGTTTTTTTCTTAGCTCATCACTGTGATGTCAAAGTAGAGAAAGCGTTCTTAGGCATATCTAGAGATCACAGAAATTGTTACGGATTTGAAATCAATTAGAAAAGTACCGAAAACTATGCACTATATAAATACGTAAATAAAGATAAAGGTAAATTACAGGTCTTTGGTTATTATTTTATGTTGTTTTGTACGACTTTTTAAAATATTTTTTAAGCCTGGGTTTTTTTACTTTATGCTTTCACAATTAAATATGTTTGCATAATATCCTTCCTTAAAGAAATGTGAACAAAACTATATTAAGTGGAATAAACTATATTTTAATCATATTCAAACAGTGGATTAATAAACCATATGTTATATTCAATCTTATAAATATTCAATTCCCTCTTGATCTTTTTAAGAAAAAGTATATCTGAACTGCACAAAAATATTTACCAATCAACTTAAACTAAAACCAACAACATGTATGGCTATTATATTGATTGCAACTGTGATCCCACCTTCTGACTTTAATTCAGTTGACAACCGAGACGGGTTAATAAATATGTTTGCAACTCAGACCGGATCAAAGCCAAACAGGAATGCAATCAAAACTAATCAAATTCAAATAGATGTGACCGCGCTACCATGGCTATGCAAACACAGAGGCCGTATAGTAATTAGGACGGGCTAATCGGATAAGTAAAAACTTGGGCAAAGCAAATCAAAATGCGGATTGCCACAAACCGTAGACAAGTTGTCAACAATTCCGGGCAAATGCCGCTGCCGGGGATCTGAATGCATAAATTATTCCGTATTCATAGTGTGTACTCAGGCCCCTCTTTCTGTCTCTCTGTGTGTGTGTGTGTGTGTGTGTATGTGGTTAATAAGATTATGCAATAGAACTTCCTGCCGTGCCAGGAAATGCCCGGGCCCAGATACACCCGTAGTATGTCGGAATTTATGCTTCTTCGGGCCCAAATGAGTCCGCACCGTCGACTTCTTTGCCGACTTTAAAGTGATGGCCTGACAAACTTTGGCATCCGCTCCTGGCTTTTCTTTCCGCTGCGCGGGCTGTGACTGAGTGTGTGTGTGTTAACAAGTTTAATCAAACGACAACGTCTGGAGATACGTGCATACTTTTAGGCGCGAGCCTCGAGCGGCATATGAGCACGTAGGAAGCCGCGGGACCCTGCTCGAGTGGGACCGAGAAGTCGAGGGTGAAAATGAGTTTTACTTTGAAATTGCTTTAGTTACGCATTTAAGGCATAATGAATAAAAACTCTGACGCCTTAAGTCGCGAACTTTGCGCCTATCTTCGCCAACGCTCCGAGAATTCTAATTTGCAATGCCGCAGCTCTGGTGATTTGTCAACCCATTTGATTTAAATTTTTTATTTTGCATCAGGAAGGAGGTTTCTTTTTAGAGGGAATAAAAATGAAATCAACTATTTATATACAAAATTTAAATAATAGTTAGGTTGAGGTAAAGTAGGTCATGTATTTTATATTTGTCTCTTTAGTTAACTTACAAATTTCTAATCAGAAACGGTGCAACCATTTAACTTTAGTTAATCTTTTGGTTATTTATTTAATTCAGTTAATTTAATAGAATTATTGATTTGATTACTTAAAGGAGGCATATAATGAAATAGGCCAGAAAAGTAAGTAGGTCGAAATTTATTTATAAGAGCTGTGTAAATATTGTAAGTTTTTTAGATTGACTTTTCTGTGCTACAGGACTTAAAATATTTATTATGTAAGAGGAGAAAGTGTGGCTAAAGTAGCTAAAATATTACTTTATATGATAAGCACAAATTAAAATAGCATTTTCCTAGATATAAAATCTGCAAAATAGACTTCTTTCTGTGCGCTGAACTAAAAAACAGTTGATTACTTAGGGTGGGGATGGTTTCAATGTAGAAAAAGCTGAAAGACAACCTTTAACAACCCCAAGAATATACCATCGAAACCCTCGTAACCCATGTGCAAGACCGTAAGAATTAATTATATAGGTGGGGGTAATTCCTAAAATATTGAAAAATTATTACTAAAAAGCTTCCCACAAGCCCAGTCCCCCCTGCTGAAACCAACTGCCATGTGCTTTTGGGGCCAAGAGACCACCGAGCCGCGTTAACAGTGACGCCCGGCATACCCGACACTTCTCCATAGATAAGGCGCTAGGCAGCCACTCGACTCCAACTGATACCGATAAACATAAAGCTAGGCGGCAGTCGCGGTCGCCGTTGCCGTCGCAGTCGCAGTGAGCGGCGCTGCTGGCGTCGGAGTCGGCGTTACCGCGTCGAGCAAATTGCCAATTTAAATTGGCCGCGTTAAATTAGTCGAGTTATCAGCCTCCACGGCGGCAGGTGTGCGGAAGGTATATGCGGATCGGCGAAGTACTCGAAACCCCCCTTTATGCACCGGCGGGGCAGCCTTGGGGCTACGCAGTCAAAGTGATTTCGAAGTGATTCAGACCCGAAATGGCCCACATTCGACGGAAGTTGTTACGTGCGATCTTGTAAAATGACCGAAAAATGTTGCGTTTTATTTAGGAAGTGTTAATGGCACGATATAAGTATTCCCAAAAAATTCCAGGCCAAGTGTCCAAGTGTCCAGTGCTTTAGTGGCATGCCAGTTTGGCGTGAACGGCTCAAGTGGTCGGCGGAAAATGTGAAATTCAAGTGTTTCAATAGCGGAATATAGAAAATATCCATTCCAAAAGTTATTTCCATTCATTTTGACAAATTGAAAGTCAACAAAATATATCAATCATCTTGAAGTTCCCTGATATTGATATCTAATCAAAAGATATGGCTGACATATTCTCAAACAACTTCGAGGAAACATTTGAGTGTTTTAGTGAAAAATAACGTATGCGTCAGTTCATTTTAAATATTCGTTTTTATATTTTTTTTCTTAAGGGTTATGGTCAACATAGCGGTGACATAAATTTCCCAATAGTTTTTTTTTTTTAATTACGTGAACTTTACCTTTGTGCGGCCATAATAAAAAGAACGCTTATCGGAGAGCAACCCGTAAAGTTCCCTTGGACAAAAACAGTCGTCAAGTTTATGTTAGATCAATAAACGAAATCAAAACCAACGAAGAAGAAAGAAATCGGGCAATAACTTCATTATGAAATGCAATGAAATAACAGCATTAAAAGCCAGCGAGGAACAACAAGTGAAGAAAAGTGCGCTGATAACTTTAAACGAAAATGTCAATAAATTAATATAAATGAGTGAGTGACTCGTGACTGGCGGCTCTGGTAATTCTCTAGGGTCTTTCTCCGGTTCTCCGATTGTTGTTGCTCTCTTTGCTTTATGTATTTGGTTTAAAAAGCGAATCATTGCTGGGAAAGCAAAACACAAATATGAGTGTGAAAGCCAGCGGGGACCCGGAGTTCTTTATTTTCCGATTGCCCGGCCCGTTATCGGCCAATTGTACAAGGAAATACAATACAATTCGCTGTTGATATACCGTATATACAATAGTATATAGAAGTGTATATATAGGTATATGTGTGAGATTTTTGAGACCAGTAAATTTGTTAATACTCCAAGCCGCGGGCATTCGGCAATCCCCTGGCATTGTTGGGGCGACCGTTCAAGGCATTTGTTTTAGAGCTTTTGGCCAAACAATGAAAATCCCCCCGCATAAATAGAAAACAATTAGGCATTTGAGACGATAAGAGGCCCAATGATAAAAGCCAGCAAGCACTCTGACTCATCCGGCGGAGTTGGTGCCACTTTTGCTCCGAGGCGGTAATTAAGGCAGCCCGTTTCTCTGGCCCGGCTGCTGATGCGCATCGTTTTTGAACTTTGAAACTTTTGTTCGCCAGCAAACAAATTTATCAGATGCAAAGCAAATGCTGCCTTCACTTTCTGGGACAGTTGATAAACGGATGTGGTCAGCCCAGAATTTAGAGCGCCACTTTCAGATCCTTTTGTTTTGTGATTTTAAACTGAAGGCTGATGAAGGCTTTGATGGCAGTCACAATCTCCGGCTGGCTGCTGGCTTATCGACTGTTTCTAGTTTTTCCTGAAAGGAAAAAGTTATCTTAAGCTTCAAGTATTTTTTGAAAATTTTCTGAATCTTCAATTAACTCATTTTAATACTTTTTTACTGTCTCAAATAGAGTTTAATAAGTCTAAAAACAAATAAACTTTGTTAAGAAGCTTAAAAGCCTTTCGATTTTGGATACAGTTTAACATGAATAATAATAATGCCTTATTTACAATTAATTTTATATTATATATTATTACTTAAGCCTCTTAAACACTTTTATATAAATGCGAATCGAAACATTCCAAGAAAACAACTACAAGAAGCCTGATAATACCGATAAGATCTTCTTAATCATATATGTACAATATACTTTCCCCCTCTACTAATACCCAGCTGGCTAAGCTAATCAATTTAAAGCAAATGAGCATTCAATGTAGCGAAGTAAATCGAAATAATAGTCGAAGCATACATAATCCGCGACAATTGCAACCGAACACAACAAATTTATAGCCGCAATTAAATCCTCGACCATAAATCACGGAATATGGCCGCGGCAATCAAAGTGTTGAACCCACACGCATCGGCAGCCGCAGCCAACGATTTGAGATAAAAGAGAAAGAGAGCGCGTACCCCTAACCACGGCCAACAAGTTAACTCAAATATCCGAAAAGAACTACATACAAGGATATAGATACATACATATATCCTTCGGCGACAATATGGCCTGCTTTCCCCGACTTTTCCATCACCGCAGTAAAAACAAATTTACGCCCGCCGAAGATGAGAACACCGATACGATACTCAACACACAAGATAGCCCCGTGGTGAGTTCCGCGTGCCACAGATCACGCTCTGGTATTGCACTTGTCTGATAAGTCCGCTGATAAGTTCATCAAGTGCTTAATTAAGTTAATCGGGGCGGTGAGAAAAAACCATAAATAATGTGTAGCGAAAAAGAAAATAAAGTGCAAACAATTGGCTTGGGTTACGACTTGGAAGGTACTCTGTGATATATGTTTGTAAATATTTAATAGAATATGATAGTATTTGTCACGGGGAAGCACAGAAAATGAAGTGGGTTGGAAATCAATGATCACGGGGATTTAATAAGTTTATAGGTTTCATAATATTACGACAACTTCTTAAAATCCATTAATGTTTCAAATATATATTAGCGCAGGAGTTCTCAAATTCCTTAAAAAGGTATCAAAAACAATGTAATAAAATGCTTAAGTTACTAAATTCCATTAACACATTATTATTTTATTAAATACCATTTCGTTAAATAATTTATTGCACCTTTTGAAGTGATTTAAAAACTATAGTGATTATTGTAGCCTCTTCAATTGTTAGTTTTTTAATTACAAAATAATTCTGTTGAAAAATCAACTTCCATTTTCTTGTTCCTAAGTGATTCACTAATCCAAATATATCTAGTGTTTTTCTATTTTATATTTACCGACGGAAATAACCTTGCCCTCCCTGTATATAGGGTATTGAATCACGCTAAAATGCCTCTGGAGCGAAACCTTGTTTCCCTTATCATTAATTTTTTCTGCCCATGACGTTCACTTTTTAACAGGCTTATCTCACACAGGCACACAAAAAATCGAGGGAAAAACTCGAGTGCAGAATCTTTAATGCCCATTGATTCCCATATATACGTATATATGTATTTTTTTCCATTTAGTATTGGGAAAATAATATGGCAAATGGGGAAAAACCAAACATATTGTTATTTTTGATACAACAACCTTGTTGTTTGTACTTCCCCCACTCGGAACCTATATTTTTTTGATTGATGAAAGGCAACCTTGTGACACATAAAAGAACTGCATAAACACACATATATTTGCATATTATTCCTTCTGCAAATTGGTCACATGGCATCATCATGGAAACTTATCGAAACAAGTTCAATCTGCACGGCACTTGACTTTCTGCAATCTTGGCGTTTCATCAATAACAAACATTCTGCGAGGAGTCGTCGCTGGCATTAGATATGCAAAAATATGATAAGCATGCATATAAATAGGTGTGGGAAAAAACAGAAGTAGCTGAGACGAGACTCGTCGCACTTCCGAACTCATGCATAAATCCAGAAGGGAAATCTCTGTGCTCCGAGTGCGAGCAGCTTGCAGCCGGAGAGCTCCAAATGACGTATAAATATGCAGGATCCGTCGGATGTCCCGGCTATCTGCAGAAACATCTGTATGTGTGCGTACATCTGACATGGTTCTAGGCGCGGGAACGACAATGAACGTGATTGCACGCACCAGCTTACGCGTCACAGTAATTCTAAATAACTGCGGGACGTTCGGGGCCAAAGCCGTCAGAAAAGCAAACGCCCTTCGGCGAGGAATGCTCAAAATGGCTTAGACTAAGAGAACGAGTGTGCACTGGAACAAAAAATTAGGAATAATCTAGGGAAAATAGCATATATTCTTATATATAAAATATATAAAGTATACAATGTTTAGATATATGTATCCCACAACTATTCATTTTGACTTTCATGTATGAGAAATATTTAACCACAAATCAAAGTAAACAAAACATATCTAATCCCTTTGAATTCATTTGAAAAATGTACAAATTTTTCTCTGTGCCTTAAAGACGTTCTTTGGAAGCCAAGAAGCCCTTTCATTTCGCTCTTTCCATCTCTTAGCCAAAAAAATAGAAGAAATGCCGCCTTCAAGTGCAGGCTGGGCGGGCGTCAGCCTTATCGTTGACTTTATCGCCAAAAACAGAATTCGGCGCTTCCGTGGGAAAACGGAAAACCTGTCAAAATGCCGTCGTTTAGGTCGATTAGCATATCAAAGCCGAGCCAGCCAGGCGACTCGCAAATTGACACGTGTTTATTTATGCCTGCACTAGGCCCCCGAAAGCAGGTCTGAATATTTCATTAGGCCCCACGCCAATTGAAAGATAAGATGTGAGAGCTTTCCCCATGGGTGAGCCCAAAATGTATGTATGAACAAACTTTTAAACGGGGTTGCAAATTAAAAACAAAAAACCGAGCAAAAAAATGTTGCGAACCTACCACAATATTCCCCGAACAAGCTGTGTGTTTTTCCAGGCTAAGAGGTCGATGGGGAAATGCACTTGCAAGGGTAATAAAAATAAGTTAAAAAAGAACAATTAATAACAAGCTAGAGGTTTAAAATCTCTTTAAATGGTGCCAAAAAGTATACAGTGTGATTTTGTATCTATATTAAATTTATAAAATTCGTATGTATCTTTATTAAATTTATAAAATTATTTAAGAGAAAAGCCTTATATCGGCATACCTTGTAAATATTTACTTCCTTTTTAATTTCAACTGAAAAATACTTGAATTTCACACCACACCATGCAGTGTCACAAAATTTCAGTTTTGACTAAAATGCAAATCAGAAATTCAAGATTGAATAATAAGTTGGTAACACACACTGACATACCTATGTATATTTATGGAAATTCGTGAGATTTGTTCAAAGCCTGACTATCATCGCCAGTTAAAGCCAATCAATCTAGGAATAGTGGCCAGGAAATCCTCAACTGACGTGTTGAAAAGGCCGACAAACAACACAAAAAAAGGGACACAAAAGGGCAACTTGAGAGGCAAGTGTGTTGGGACATAAAATAGGGAGAACAAAGCCCAGTATTTAAGGGACAAAATGGCAATGCAAATTCCATGTTCGGCTGCCGGCTTAATGGAGGGTTACATTGACAATGGCAGCAGATCCAGAGATTGGTCAAAATAATCCTCGGTAAGAGGTGTTAAGCATCAAATTATTTTTATGGGAAATGGATTGGAAAGGGGGTAAAATCAAATCAGAAATCAAAGATTAAATGCCAAACTAACAAACTGACTAATAGTCTGATTTTCCAAACATTTATTTAGTTTTGTGAAAATTTACTGGTGTGGATTTCCAATTTATTGATTTGTTTTGATTTCTTCTTGAAAATACAAATGTGGGAAATGTAAATATTATTTCTATTTATTTTTGGGAAGCAAAAAATGTTAGGAAAATATAGAAACATTCTTTAAATAAAAAAAGATAAATATATAAGAAACAAATAAATACATTTTCATATATTAAATGTTCATAATTATATTCATAATCACTTGAAATAATTTTCAAACTAATTGTTGGACAAACCCTGCCTCGTTTTCTTCTCCTTCAGCAAATTGGCCTGTACATTCGCCGGGAGGAGAAGCCACTGTACTCCCCAATAGTGACGCCCAGCGCCAGCGAGGTGAGTTACCGCGGAGCAAGTTGCTCCACTCTTGGCTGTTCGTGCGCTCTTTGCGGCACTCGACTAATATTTGCACACATGCTTGTATGTTTCTTATACTTTCAAACGATTCGCGCTGTACACAATAATATCGGCACAAAACACTTGTAAATATATACACACTGTCGACAACGCCTCCAATGTCCACCGAACACCGAACACTCAACGCACTCGACACACTCGAAACTCACCCAACACCCAATGCCGAAACTTTTGCACCGCTTTGTTTGTCTTCGTAAATGTTTGGTGCTGTTCCGGCCTCCAGGCCCAACTTCAACGGCTGAGACAGCAGCCCGCCTCCGCCTCCGCTTCAGTCTCCGTGGGCACAGCCTCCGCCTCCTTGCTGGCATCTCCCTCGCAGCTGCAGCCGGTTGCCGAGAATGGCAGTGCAAACAATGGCTTGGAGAAGCTGTTCCGCTCCAACCGGGGCAGGCTGCAGCAGCAGGAGGAGAAGGAGAAGGACAAGGCGACGGCCTCTGTCAACGGCAATGCAATTAATGTCACACGCTCAAATTCAAAATTAAAACCAGTCAAAGAGCGGCGGCCCACCGCCCTGCCCTCCGAGGTGCCCAGCATCGATGTGGAGGAAGGTGTCCTGGAGGTGGGTGCTAATGCACATGCCGATGATGATGATGATGTCGTGAATGGCGGCAAGTCAGAACTCAAAGTGAATGTGAATGGCATAATTGATGAGGGCGGCACCGATGATGGTGGTGATGGTGATGGCGCCTTTGCCACAACACCTGGCACCGAGACCGAGACCGAGAACGAGGCGCCCGTAAAGTTTTTCATTGGTCACACGCAGGAACTAAGCGCCAGCCAAACAGATGACACCTTGTCCTGCCAGAGCGGTGATACCAATAACAACAACAATAACAACAACAACAGCATCAACTGCAGCGAGGCCAAGCTGACAAATGGTTTCCTGCCACAGGAGCGACGGGAACAGGACAGTAACAGTAACGGCAACGGCAACGGGAACCGGAGTCTCCACCTCGAGGCTCCGCCCCTGCGTGCCAAGAGCTCCAGCAATGTGTCACTCAATTATCCCCAGGCCAAGAGCCAGGCGGCAGACAGTCACCGTCGTCGACGTGTGTCCACGATGCCCGATATTAACATACCGCCGGCACCGCCAATGCCTCCGGAGCTCCTTGTGCCGGGCACGCCGCTCCACTTGCGCAAGAAGCGGAGCATGGAGCGTCCGGCACAGGACGACCCGACGGCGAGTGCTGCGAATAATCAAGTAAGTAATGAGGGGGTGTGTGTCCTGCCAGATGACAGGACCGGCAACTGGCCAGAACCTTGCGGCTTTCGCACCATTTCCTCAACCATCAGTCAGTAGCGAGGAAGTGAGCAAGCTACCGGCTATCTATTACCAGTTAGTAAATGGGAAAGGTGTTTTAGGTAGTGAATGCTGTCACTACTTCATAAAAGTGGTTATATGTACTCTTTAAAATAATATATATTTTTTATTTATTTACTTTTATAAATGGGAACATTTTTCAAAACAAGATTCTATTTACTTTCAAAACTTTAAGCCAGTCTCCGTCACAACTTAAACTTTTCTAATTAAACTCTAAAACAATTGTGGAATAGAAAAATAACAAAATTATTTGAAAGCACAATACTTTTATATTTTCAAATAATAATATTGTGCAGTATTATTTATGCAGATTTATTTATCAAAGTCAGACAAAAGTTCTGAGCGTCTGATTTATTTTCTAGCTCAACGAGAATGTAAACAAGTTTAAACTTTAATGAATTACCTTTTTTAAAGCATTTTTGTTGTAAAATGTAAGATGAGTCTATGCCTTAAATGTAAAACAAATACTTTATAGCCTTCTCAGTGATATTTTTGCAAAATAAATCAAGAAAATTAAGACTCAAAGTTTCCGCTTTTAAAGGCAATAAAATAAATCTTTGTTTATTAGTTTTTTTTGTTTTTAATAAGCAATTTGATTTAATGGCAGCTTGATTATAAAATAAATCTCTTGCTTGTCTCATAATTAGGTTTACAATTACAGGGAAAATATTTTTTAACTAAGCACGAACAGTTTAAAGTTCTCTATGAAGAGTTATGGGAAGATCAGTGCCCATCACAAGCCATATGTCGAATAGCTACAATCTCCTACACTCTGTGTGTGTTTAAGGCAACTTTTATGTGAGAGTCAACGTACGTATCTAATGTTCCTCCAACCTCTTAACCTTATATTGCCCGGGGGCTCTGCTCTCCACAGAGAAAATGAAACTGGCAACAGCTGCTGACAATTGTACCGTGCGCCCGGCACACTTGTAAAAACAAGTTGAATGTTAATTGTTCGCCAACAGACACGAACTAAAACTTTCTCCCGAGCAAATAATGCCGTTCCCCCGCTGCTCTCTGGGATATATCTGCTGCATTGGCAGAGTCTGTGGCTAATCAGCCCTCAGCCGGCTGGCTTCCGGCACGGAATCTGTTGCTGATTCAGCGAAATGGGCTTCTTACGGCGGAGTTTCCAAGACCATATGCCCGAACTGTTGCCCGAAAGCGTTTATTTTCAGGTACTGTTTGTGGCTAGTTGCCTCTTAGCCGGAACGGCAAATGCATGTAATGGCAATGGGATTGCCAATGGAGGTTAAAGGATTTGGGATTTAGATTTTTAAAGAAGAAATATTAGGGAAATCTAAGCCTAGTCTTAATTCACTTGAAACCCAATTTAAATGGAATCTCAGCTCTTATCAAGCAAATAATAAGTATTTATTTCCCTTTTTGGATATTTTACTTGTCTGGCAATTTCACACGAAAACTACCAGGATCAAATAGCTAGGCCCAAGGAGAGCGGCGAGGGAAAATCCAGCGATTCCTCCTCCCCGAAGGCCCAACGAGTGGAAGGTGGCCTCATCCATGTCCGACCGAATTTCCCCATTCGAGGCGACATTGAAATCGAATTTATTGCCAAGGACGAAGTGTAAGTGAAGCAGAATTAGAGACAAAGACAAAGAAACGAACGAGACGCGGTTATTACCCCATGAATCCGCTTCGCAGCACACGCAATCTCATACGGACGGCCATTGAGCGCAATGATTTCCTCAATAATCTAATGGACAAGGAGCGCAAGGAGATGGTTATCAATGCAATGGCCCCGGCCAGCTACAAGAAGCACAGCCTCATTATCCAGGAACACGAGGATGGGTCCGAGATATACGTGTCCGCCGAGGGCCAGTACGATGTTATCCGTGCCGGTCAGCTCGTGGGTAGCTTTGGTCCTGCAACGGTATTCGGTGAACTGGCCATCCTTTACAATGCCCCCCGTCAGGCCACCATCAAGGGTGAGTCCCGAATTTCACCCGAAAACTACAAAGGGATTGAAGCAGTTCATTCGGAACTTTATAGCCTCAACGGATGCACGCGTCTGGAAAATTGCCCGCGAAACCTTCAGGGCCATCATGCAAATCTCTGGGTCCAAGGAGCGCGAGGAGAACTTGCAGTTCCTGCGGTCAGCCCCATTCTTGCAGGAGCTCGACCAGAGTCTGCTGCACAAGGTCGTAGATCTCCTGCAGAGGGTAATATATCAGCGGCCATGCCGAAGCCCTAAATCAGTAAAAGTTTTCTTTTTTATTCCCAGAAATTCTACGAGACCGACACCTGTATTGTGCGCGAAGGCGAGTTGGGCAACGAGTTCTACATCATCCGCTGCGGAACAGTTACCATAAAGAAGCAGGACGACCAGAAGCAGGAGCAGATTGTGGCCAAGCGGAAGCGAGGCGACTACTTTGGCGAACAGGCTCTGCTCAATGCGGACGTGAGGCAGGCCAGTGTGTATGCCGATGCACCGGGCACCGAGGTGCTCGTCCTGGACAGAGAGTGAGTCGTAAATAAAGGAACTTGCATTGCAACATTTTAAACAAATTCTTTTCAGAGCCTTTATTAGCTATTTGGGAACCATCAAGCAGCTGCGCGAGAAGCCCAACAGTCAGCGGAGTGACACCAGCGGGAGATCTAGTAACAAATCCCTGGAATTCGACAACGAATACTCCCAGGTGGCCATTTCGGAGCTGAAGAAGATCGCCACTCTGGGCTGCGGGGCCTTTGGACGCGTCGACCTGGTGTCCTACAACCAAAAGGCATTGGCTTTGAAGATAATCAAGAAAATCGAGGTGGTCAAGCAAGATCAAATAGAGCACGTTTACAACGAGAAGAACGTAATGAACAAGTGCCGCCACTCGCCCTTCATAGTAGAGTAGGTCGTAACTCTACCCGAGCTGTGAGTCGCCACGCTTAAATATAATTTTATTCCAGGCTATATCGCACGTACCGCAATGACAAATACGTTTACTTCCTAATGGAGGCCTGCATGGGCGGTGATGTGTGGACGGTGATGTCAAAGCGCCAGTACTTTGACGAGAAGACGGCCAAATTTATAGCCGGCTGCGTCGTGGAAGCCTTCGACTACCTGCACTCGCACCAGTTCATCTACAGGGACTTGAAGCCGGAGAACCTGATGCTGGGCACGGATGGTTACTGCAAATTGGTAGGAGAAAAACATACCCCTTTGACAAGAAAGAAGCTTATAAAATATATATTATTAATTACATATTTCAATGTAGGTCGACTTTGGTTTCGCCAAATTTGTGCGACAGAATGAGAAGACAAATACCTTTGCCGGCACCCCGGAGTATGTGGCCCCTGAGATTATCCTGGATCGTGGACACGATCGTGCCGTGGACTACTGGGCCTTGGGCATTCTGATATACGAGCTGCTTGTTGGTAAAACCCCCTTTCGCGGCGTCAATCAAATTAAGATCTACCAGCAAATCCTCAGTGGCATTGATGTCATACACATGCCCTCGCGGATCCCCAAGTCCGCCCAGCACCTGGTCAGGCATCTCTGCAAGCAGCTGCCGGCGGAGCGGCTGGGCTACCAGCGCAAGGGAATCGCGGACATCAAGCGGCACAGCTGGTTCGAGAGCCTCGACTGGCAGCAGCTGAAGCTCAAGCAGCTCCCCTCGCCCATCAAGAGGCCTCTGAAGAGCTGGTGCGATCTGCAGTACTTTGGGCCATCGGGCGTGGAGAATGACTACGAGCCGCCGGAGGAGTTGAGCGGCTGGGACAAAGACTTTTGAAGGGACAGAAAGTACACACGAAAATGATTAATTATTCGGATATTAGTTAGTGTATTATGTTTTGGGCCATAACAACCTTGTATTAATTGTTAGCTTTGAAAATAGGTATTTAAGTTTGTATCCATATGTTGTTATATATTTTATTATATTGTAAAGAAGTGTATGCTAGGTTTAATACTTAAGTAATCTAGATTTTGTATGCGATTTACTAAACATGAACAACTATTAACCTTAACTTTAAAAGCAATTTCGAGAGGTAACCCTACCTTCTACGAACTTTTTCAGACTAAAATTTAAAACTTTAAGTATTCTTAAGATTAGCGGCAAATAAAATGTACATTTTATTAACCGTTTAAACTTTTTTACGTGGCTTGTGAAATACTACTGTGAAATACCAATGTTATATTGACAGTTTCCAAAATATATAGCCACAAACTGTTCTCTATTGCCATGGGCAATGCTCTTCAAAGGCAAACTGCTGATTCAATTAGAGTCTCTTTCTGTGAATTTCACGTCCATTCTTTGTTCAGCCCACAAAGTTGCAAAACACAAGGCAACTTTGTCTGTAGCAGGTGCAACCTGGCAGCAGGGGGAACTCCAGGTGCAGTTATGCGGTCCCCACCATTTGGCCATGGTAACTTGTTGTGACGTTGTTTATCGTTGAATGGCAGAATGGCTGACAGAATGGCTGACTGAATGGCTTTCATCGAAGCCATCAATATCAGTGGCAGTCCTTTGTCTTAGCCTGTGAATATATCATTTGTGTGCTGCTTTCATCAAGCAGAACGCCTTTATTGTCTTTCTTAAAACTGCATCAAGCTGCTGTGCTAAATTTTCCATTCAGTGAAATGTCAAACGAGCCGACAAAGCAATTTTAACTAGGTTATGGGGAAATTGTTTATTTTCATATTGAGAGAACTTGAATGCACGGTTCGGTGTGGCGTTAATTAACCAGCAAATAATAGAGTTCACTTTAATTGTAGCAATGATTTAGAGAAACAACCTAGTAACAGCATTTATATTTCCTTTAGACCATGTACGTGCGAGGTTGTGTCATAGAAGTTAGATTCTAAACTTTCCAGACCCGCCCAGTCACTCAGACCAATCAATTGACATTCCGTTCAGTAATGCGGCGAAAAATTCAATTCAATTTGAGCTACGCATACAGAAGTTGAAATAAGCCAAGCCAACAACATGGTTAATCAATAATTTAGTACGGGGGCCGCCTTGGCGAAATGGCCAAAGGACGAGAGTAGGGTTCCATTGAAGGAAGCGGAGCGGAGCCCTTTCTCGCTGTAGACATTCGCACTCATTTAGCAATTTTACGCTTCGTTTAAGAAACGTAAGAGGGATTGGCTGGGGCCAGTGAAGAGTGTTCTTTGATTCCCGGGAATTCTCTGTATTATATATTTTTTTGCGGCCCCAAAACTTTGCGGAGAAAATAAAAAGGCATTTGCATGGCTTTCTTAGTTAACCTTTTTCAACCAGGAACCGCCATCATTGCTGGCAAAAAAAAAAAACTAAGCGGCGGTTTTCCAGCCTCCCCCCAGGATTCTCCAGGACTTTTCCCAGGCATTGACGGTTGAGCGCGCACAGTTTCCCAACGGAAATGATGACATTTCGTCTAACTTTGTCGCCGCGGTGTGCAGTCGCATAGAAATGCTGGAGGTGTCTAAGAAATGGCACATTTCATGCGGCATCGTTGAAATGAAAATTTTCACTTTGCGGCGACGGCGGCGGAAATTGTTGAAATGTTCCTCGGTTGTACGGTTCCTGCGTACTATTTTTCTCTCTTTCGGGCTTGCTGGCTGCCTCAAAATTGGAATTGTGGCCAAATGTTGTCGCCATCGCCTTTATTGATTTCCCCCACATACACTTACGGGTATTTTATTCCCTTCTTTTTTTTTTTGCTACGTTTTCCACTCCGTTTTGCTTTGCGGCTTTTTGCGTCGGAAGGAAGGTAGCAAAATGTTATTATCAATTATCATTTATTATTGCGGGGCATTTTTTCGCTTGGCCGGTTATATTTTCCTTTCCTTTGTTGCCATTTCCGTGAGACTCTTTATTTCTGTGTCTTATTTTTTTTAGAAAGAGGGAGAAGGAGATCTGATCGATGATGGTGTTTTTGCGGCTTATAAAGGGGGATATTGGCCACTGGTAGCATATTGTGCTGGAGCCTTTGACTGCCGATTGAATTGTCTTACACTCTCAGCCAGCCTGGAGAGTAGGCCATGAATGTCCTTTGTCGAATTTAAATGTGTTTTGATTTCGATGTGCTTGCTTTTACTTTTCCTGTTCAACACACACTGAAACACAGCCTAGAATTCCTGCGAAACTTTTGCAATTCACCGAAACTCTGCTCCTAAAAATAAATAAACATATGACATGTTTTCGCCCAAATTGTTTAATGTTGTTCCATCAACTGTGCTTTACAAGGGTCCTGTATATTAAAGTGTGTGGGTAGAAAAGGATGCTCTTTTCCCTAATTTAAAACCCAAGCTGGCTACAAAAACAGCGGATCTAATATATGCATGGCAATACACGAGGACGACAACAGCTGCTGAACAAATTTCTATTGCTCCTCGTACACGGACGTCTATTTATGAAAGTCCCTTGGAATCCATAGTCCATAGAAATGCAAATTGTATGACAGCCTTTCCCGAGTTTGGCTTTAAACAAAAATTAGACCCTAATCAATGTAACTATTGTTTACTTTATATGTGTGTAGAAGGCATCTGCCGAAGGGGAAAAACTTGTGTTTAGCTGCCGGCGACGGATATCTTGTATAATTTTTTGTTTTCCTGGGTTGAAACTCGATTTGTCTTGGAACATTTTTGACTTGGTAAATATTTGTTGCCATACAGATAACAAAGGTTATCCAAAAAGCTGACACAATTTATTGAAAGAGATTTAACTTTAAGAGGGAGCCTTAAAGAGTGAGTATGAAATTAATAAGGAATTCGGTTTATTGAATGTGTATCTTGAAAATTAAGATATTTAACATCAAGGACTATTATTCAAAGTAATTAAGTGTTTCAGTATTTGCAGATAGAACCCTTTGGGAATACAAGGACAACGCAAGAAAGCCAAGTAACCTCTCCCTTGTGTGCTTTCTGTGATATTTAATTAGAATTTAAATAAAGAATAATAAAGAATTTAAATGCTTAATTTAAAAATTATATTTTATAAGTCACTGAATACAATCTACTTATTTAAGAAAAACTAAGTCTAGCTTAAATACCATTTTAAAAGTCACCAGATTATTATGTAAACATTCAGGAAGCTGGCGAATAATCATACTTGAAACAACACTCATCATTGGGGGCAATCCTTTGGCCAGGACTAAACAAATCGGCACTGTCATTGCGCATATAAAGCATCCATCCATTCCCCAAATGAGCCAGTCGTTGACCATTTTGCGTTCTCAAAACATGGACAAACAGTCGCACTTACTAGTGATCACCATGGGTGCAATTAGGATTTGAGTGTTCAATAACGATTTACACAAAGGCGAGAGGTCTCCAAGGGAACACAGGACCAAACAGAACACTGGTGTACGTGGGCCGAACAAATAAGCTTTAAAATGTTACCATTCGAACGAATCGAACAAATGGCACTGCAAAAGTTGCCCCGGCACGTATGGATTCGTATTTGGCAACAAGAGTAGCAATTATACGGGGCAGGAGGCGGGAGGCAGGATGAGGAGCTCGCAGGACACAGAGCAGCATCGACACTGCCATTGCCAGACGCACTCCCCGAGCCAATCTAATCAGCTTCGGTCGAAAAGAATCTGTTTACAATATTGACAATTTCGTTCGGGTGCGCCGGGCACAGACCTAAAACTAGAGGTTGAATCAAAAAGTTTATTTTTATGCTGGGTAAAAAGTTAAATTTGCATATTTTTTTCAAAGCCACTTGTCCTTTTTTTTTTGTGAGATGCCTCTCCTTGCCGTTAGCCAATTTGTGGCCAAGATGCGGAGATGCCGGGCTGCGGGATGCGAAGTAAGGGTGGCCCGGCCACATAAACACTTCTGTGCTGAATGCTATGAATAAATAATGAGCTTTGTCTTCTCCATGGCTGCCGGAGTGGAGTGATGGTCCTTGCACTGCATACTTTTAGCACTGGCCACCGGGCAATAGGCCTCATGCAATATTTGTGGGCCATTTAAGCAGCTTCCGTGCATTATGTAGGGCACCGAAGAAATGTATATCCTGCACTGAGCCGAGAGAGAGCTGACTATTAAATGCCAATAAATCACAGGCGTTGTGTCATAAAAACCTCGAAAAATATCTATGCAAACGCAAACATATGTTTACATTTGTTCAGGCCAAAATCACATTACCTCGCCGTGCTCTCTGGCTCAAATCAAATTATGTTATTTTCCTGAGCGGCCCCAAAGTATGCAAATATTTGTTAAGCCCAAACATTTGATGCGCCAACCTCTTGCCACTCGACACACGACACACGACATACGGAATACAGAAGGCAGCTTCCTACTGCCACAATGAGGTAGCCGGGCCAAAAAGGTCGTTAGATTGTTAACAAGTTCATAAAAAGACGCTGGCACACACACACAATTATATGTAGGTGGAGCGGGGCTGCGGAGGACGGTGGTCCTTAGCCAGGACTGCCTAAATACTATACGACGCGTCTCGCTGCGTATTTACAGAGCACTTTTTCCGTTTCTGCTGCTGCTACTGCTTTTCGAGGATAAAGCAGCAACAAAAATGCAAACAAATGTACACTGGGAAAAAAGAAACCAATGAAAGGTCAAAAATTATATAAAAAATGTTAAGATACGTATAAATCTACGAAGAGATAATGGTCTCAACGAAGTTGAAGCTTTTTAAATGTAAAGGAAGAATAAATTAAATTTTAAATTTTGTTGAAACCTTTCTTATAATTATCAAGTGAAAATTTTAGAATGATAATTTTCAAACCATTTATAAAATAAAATACAGCTTAATTTTATTCCTTCCTATTTTCTATGTGTTTTTTATTCTCTCAACTATTTCTGTAGAAATAGGAATTAAACACTTAAAACCATGAAGTTATTACTTAATTGAAACTTTATCTTTAACCACCACAAAGAAAATGTTTTATTTAATTTTGTAGCATTTAATGATAGTTTTTATAGTTTTTTGATAAAAATTACCAAAAAAAAACAAACTAGTATTTACGTTTATCTTAATCAGTTTTTAATTAGTATTTAATTTTACCTTAATTTTTAAATAGCAAATATTGTTTAATAACCTCCCATATCTTTTCATATCATATTTTGTGATCATGGATTACACTTGTATGTACCAAAGTTAGTACCAAAGCTCATTTAAAACGCAAAATAAATGTTTTCACTGTAGATCAGTGAACACTGAAAAGGAGGCAAAGTAGAGGGGCCAGGACAGGACGACTATGAATATAAGCATGGGTGTGTGCACAACAACTGAACTAAGCACGAGAGTCTCCTGCTCCTGCTCCTGCTCTCGGCTCCTGGCTCCTGCGGTTGTTTGCATTAGGCAATTGATGTTTATTATTTCTGGGGGCGAGCCGGAGGATCGGCGCCGCTGGCTGGAACCCCTTTTTCCTTGCGACGCTTTATTTACCAGTGTTTACCAATCAGGCGCTGCATGCCGCATCGTAGCGAGCAACAGTTAAAGTGGCATTTGCATTGGCTTAAAGCAAATTAAAGCCTAATGAATGCCGCATGCAGATGCATTTGCGTTTGCAGGGGCTCACGGGTAAATCCCCGAATTGCGACAAATTCCTACATTGCCGCGGGCGTATTTCGTGCTCGTGTCCTTATTTAATAACCGGCTGGCCGGCAATTAAACCCAATTTGCGACCACAATGGAAATTGCTTTAAATTTAATGCCACCTTCGCGCCAAACCAAATGTCGGATCCAGAAATATGGTCGTGCAAATTAATTAAATTCGAATAAATATGGCGTTATTAATTATTTTCTTTTTTTTTGCGGATACGATATAGGACTTTTTCATCGTTTTCAATTTGAATAAGTGTTTGTTTTTATTAGCTTTTGGATTATGATTAATTTATGAATAAAGAATTCTAAATAAGGATCCATTGTCCAGGCACGATTTTTTCCAAATTGCCACGTGCTTACTTATGCACATATAAAAGCTATTAGTCCGCATATTGATTCCTGTTTTTGCCCAGAAAGCATTAGCGGCCTTTTACCGCAATAACTAACTGCACTGAACCAGCCTCTTTTAATATTCCTCAAAGTGCCTACAAATTTAAAATTAAATCCGGCTTGCACGGGTTTTAGCCATCAGCCTCGCCTACGACCGCTGTCAATCCGGGGCAATTGAAAAGGATGAAGTTTTAATTAAATAGAAAAAATTTATTCAATATTTACGGGCAGAGAAGCAGTAAAACCCGAATATTGAATTATTTAGTGAATCGCAGCGGACAGGCACAAGTGTTAATAATGGAAATACTCGCTCTCTTTGCCGAAAAGTTTCAAAGAAAAACTTGTAAAACAAATAGGCGGCAAAACTTTCGTCGGTGCGGCGGTGGCCAATTAATAATAAATCGCGGCCGCAAAACGGAGAATGAAAATCAACGTCTAGCAACTAATGATGCGCCTCATTTGAGCGACCAAGAAAGCCAATGGGCCGGCTGCCACGTGAAACAACAACAAATTACCGCCACAAAAGCGAAAAACTTCCTAGATAGCTATCGTCGCTGCCCCGATCCGGAAGGTGAATGCCGCCGCCAGAAGCCGAAAGTCGAACGCCGAAAGCTGAAAGCTGAAAGCCCAAAGGTGAAAGGTGAAAGGTAAACGGTTTCCCAAAAACTTGAGAAAAGGGTCGTTCACGGGATTCCTGTGGACTTAGCGCTTGATTAAGCGTCAAAAAGCATCTCTCAGGTGATTGATAAGGTAAATTGCTGTTGGGATTGTATCCTGCATTTTCCGGCCCGCAAAAGTTTTGTTGGCCAATGCAAATTATGAGGGCAGGCGGCGCGTTATATAAACTCTGCGATTTTTAATTAAGGGTAGAAATTATTTTGAATTCTTGGTAAGGTTTTATGCCTTTTTTATTGGGGTACAAAAAGAAACCAATCGAGCGTTTAATAAATAATATAAAGTGGTTTTTGCCAGGCCATTTTATTTCGTCCTTGAAATCGTTTTGCTAATCAAACCAAAAGAAATGCTTTCTTGTATTTTTTATTAGAAATATAATTTAAAAATATTTGCACTCTATAAGCTCATATAAAAAATTATTAAAATTGGTTATATATATTATATATTTAACTTTTTTACTACTGAATTTGTACTGTGGAATTTCAGATGTATTTTGCTTTAAATGCTGGTAAGCTGAAGGGTTTTTCTCCTTTTATGTTTTGGGTTTATTTATATAAATAATAATTCATTATATTATTTAAATAGCTCCTTAAGCTTCATTACCAAGGATCTTGTATTCAAAAGCGTTTAAAAAAAGCTTTAAGACCACTTCACAGGATTTGCTTAACATTCACTTCCATTTTTTTGTTCAAGCTTTCTGTCTGTTTCTTTGGGTTTTTCCTTCATTTACAGACACGGTGTACATGTGCCGTAAATATAATAAAGTTAATTTCCACAAGGTTTGCATATCGCTGGGAAAATATATGTATAATAACGCTTCCTGCTGCCAGCCTTGCGGCGTAATTAAATTTTCTAATTGAGTTACCACTGACTCGAAGCGCCGGGAATTTTTGACGCGGCTCTCACAACAGACACAGAATACGCAAAAGTAAGATTGCCTTTTGCAATTTGAAAGCAACATTTCGACGCTTCAGCGACGGCAATCTGGTTATATGCCTGTTTCTGTTCGGGACTTTTACATTTCGCTGACTTTCCTAATAAATTATTGTATGCCAGTCAAACTTTATTCGCGTAAAACAAAACACAAAAAACTGTGGGCTATGCTTTATGTTGCCTAAGCGTAAATTGTTTTTGCTCCTCTGATTTATACGCAATGCACGAAAAGTGGTCCAAGTCATAATTTATGCTTGAGCAAAGGCACAACAGTAGAATTCGGAGGCCAGAAGCCGCAGAAAGTCTCCCCGCCATGCATTTAGATAATTGGTGATTTTATTGACTAAGAAAATACAGCCGTTTTAAGTAATGACTCTGTGACTTTTACCGAGTTGAAATAAATTTAAAAACAAATGTACAAGGACCACAGCCGGCCTTCAGATGCACAGAGCTATGATTTCTGTTTGGGATAAACCCGTTTCTATAGCTTTTTACATCACAATCATCGCCGGAGCTTAAAGGACACTAAAGCTGGGCTCGTTAGTCTCTCGTTGGCCAGGCCGTCACGCATAATTAGAGCATCAAGTCTGCTAAAATGAATAAATTTATGTCATGACTCATGCATTCAACCCCTGAATCCCATTTGTGTGTTTACGTCTCCCGAGTGGTATTCATGGCAAGACGCACAGTATGCACGTTTGAAGGTGCTTCAAAGTATACTACACATATATGTATATATGTACTTAATTGCATGTAGGTACTCCGCCCAAACCACTAAAGAAAATTGTTGGCCTCACTAAAGGTACACATTTTTAAAGCAAATGTTGAGAAAGTTGCTCTAAACTGAGCTATAACCAATTAATGCCTGCCGCAGCCAGGCCATGATTTATAATTATTCGAATTGGTTCATACACTCTATTAGCCGTTAAATTTGCAGCAACTAATACTAGGTGTGGCAACGATGATTAAAAGACTTAATTCACCGCTAAAGCTTCAACCCCCTTGGTTACTTTATAGAGTGTTTATTGAAATTTATGGCTCGCTCGGCTTCAGATATAACCAAGTTGAGTACTTTATGTGCTCGGCAATATGTTGTATTTATGGCTAAGCTTAATGGCTAATGTTAGCACTGCACTTGGCTTAGATTGGCTGAGCGGAGGAGGAGCTCGGCGGAGGTTTAGTTTGGCAACTAATCAACCCAACAAGCTGTCTCGCTATGCAGCCATAGATTTATTTATGTTGTGATGTATCTTAATGCCAAATGCTCGACAAGAGCTCCTGATTTCCATGGAATTAAATATGTGATGATGGAAATTAAAATTAATTTTAATTATGCATTTCCTCACCGTACGCCGAATTGATTGTATTAAAACCTAATTGAATTAAAGTCCACAAAGGCGCAAAATAAACAGGTTTTTCGTTAACTGCGCTTACTGCACATATTTTATTGATTAAATCTGCGAAGCAGCTATAATTCAGCAAGAGTATGCTAAGTCCTGCCGGCTTACGCCTCTGCTGTTGACATTAATTGCCTATTAATTTGCAGCAACATTCCCGGAATTCTATAATTCAATGAAAAACGGATGCTCAGTTGCAAAATGTCAAGTGGTAAGCTGTGAAAAAGCATACAAGTTCGTATTTGCAAAGTCCAGGGGCAAAAGCCGATGATGGCATGCTACTAAATCAATAAAATGGTCAAGCAGTTGGCGCATAAGTCGAAAACATAAACACATAAAATGCTGGCCCATAAAAAGGAGCTTCCATTTCATTTGTAAACAAAGGCATTCCGCATTACCCCGGCGAGAAGTGGTTGCTTGGTCCTAACCCCTGGCTTTTGTGTCAGCCATCAGGCCGGGCCTTTATGCCGTCTCTTTTTTATTTTTTGTAAAAAAGGAATTGGGATAAAAAAGACTTCCTTTTGGCCGAATCCCACGCAGCTGGACACAGATAATGTCCGTGAGTTGGCGTGATGGACGGCTGTTTAACTGCAAAATCAATTTATGGCTGCTAGGCCCGAATTTCGTTATATAACTAAATTATAGATTCATGACTTCCCATTTTTGAAGCCATCCCTAATGCCAGGATAATATACTTCAAAACAGTCCATCTATTAAGAAATAGGGCCAAAAAGTCAACTGGCCAACGAAATAACTTAAAAATCATTAATGTGGAAAACGACAGAAGTTAACCGAAAGCGGAGACTAAAAGTGGACGACGGCAGCCACTATTTAATTTTATTTACGCTTCATTTGAAGCTCCTTTTCGCAGGTCCTGGCTGGAGTACCCGGGTCCCTGTGGGCCGCTTTTGCTTTTTCGGCCTCATTTTTGTTATATTTTTGTTGACAAGACAATTTGCAAGATACACACACATACACACAGGACACGCAGGAGTCGTGTAACATAAGACGCACCCCTCCTTCCATACACAACAAATAAAATATTAATGCGGTAGATCAAAGCGGAGCATACCGTAAAACTTGCGAATTATTCCGCGCAGAAGGAAAAGTTTTATTTTGTTTTCTGTTTGTTGGTCCAAAAGTCAATTTATGGTTTTCCACCCGCATAATTTCATTTTATTTGGCCGTTCGCCGGCTGTATGTTACTTTTTTCCCCATTTTGTGTTTGCTCCATATGAGTGAATTATGTGAAGCGCCTGTGTTTGTTAACGTTTTGTTTCAGCGGTTGTAAATTTTGTTTTGTTTAAATGAAGGCTCTTTTGTTAAGGCATTTTTAACCATTAAAAATATTTTCATATATTTATTTTTTGCGCTCCAAAAGCTGACATCAAATTTTAAAAAGCCACCAGTGCAAAGTCACTATAAAAACCTGCATAAAATGCAGCACAAAAAGGCCCGACGACTCGATTATAATAAATAAATCGGAACTTGTTATGAACAGGTTAAGTTTATTATGAACAAAATACTGTGAAGCCTTTTACCCATTGTTGAAACATCAAACAAGCTGTCCGCATTTTTGTGTTATTTTTTAAAGAAGGCTTTAAAAATATTGACCCCCTTTGGCGTATTTTTAGAAAATTCCCAGCACGGGCTAGGAAAATAAAACATATTTTTATATCGGTGTTTAGGGGATGAGGTAAACTGCTGACAGCGCTGACCAAAACTGCATCGCTAAAGCCATTTATCAAAACTAATAGCCTAGATAAGGAGTGAAAAAGTGGAAAACGATAGGACGAAAGTAAAGCCATTAAAATGCAACAAGAAATAAAGGCATAAAGTAAGCGTCTGCGACCATAATTCAACCGATAGTTGGCCAAAAGAAAAGGAATTAGAGAGCTTGATGGTTAAGATTTCAAAACTAAAAGTTAACTTGCTTAAAATTATGCAATTTTCACTAACAAATCGAATGAAAATCAAATGAAAAATAAGCAAACATTCAATAAAACGCAAAACAAAATGAAATATTATTTATGACTTTATCAGATATTTGTGAAATATGTTTCAGAAAAAAATGTGTCATATGCTTTAATTTGAATTGAATTAATTTAGCAATGTGATTTATTAAACATTTATACTTATAAAAAATATATAACTAAAGCCCCAAGTGAGCTAAGAATTATTTGCCTTTGCTTTCTACTTAAAATATAAAGAATCTCAGAAGTATATAGAAAAATGGAGCCCATGGATATGTATAGAGAATCTCCAGAACAAAGGCGACAGAACCAACAACCGTGCTTGAGGGAAAGCGACTCCCAAAGTAATCCCGGCTTCTGGTGGGAACTTTGGGACTTGATTCGTATCCTGGGCAAAGAAAGTTGGACACGCTTTCTTGTAAAAGTGAGGGAATCCCTAAAAAGTCTCTTTTGCCTTTCCCTGCTGGACATGAAACAGCAGCCTGTGGCTGCCGATGAGGATTGCCTGGCTAGGATTAGCCAAACGCGAAACTGGAAAATGGCGGCCTTCCGCTATATGGAATTCCATCCAAACAGTCCTAACCTGTTAATGGCACTGGTCACCAGAGAGGACACTGTGCTGCTGTGCGACGAGAGCTTTGAGAAGAAGTCCTGCCTTAGGGACTTGGAACAGAAGCACATCACCTGCGTTGCCTTTCGACCGTGGTCTCAAGAGCTGGCCGTGGGCTGTTCGATGGGGGTTTGCCTTTGGAAGAGCAACCGGCGATCCCAAGTGAACCGTCAGATCCGTCACATGCAGGGCACCCATCGCATGCGAATGCTGGAGGACGAGGGCCACACCTGCGTGACCTCGCTGCAGTGGAACGAAGACGGAACCATTCTGGTCAGTGCCGCCCTGGGCTCCAGGCACATCATTCTCTGGGAGCCGGACTACCAGCAGAAGATGCGCTTGATCCCACACCCCGGCAGCAAGAGCTCCATTTCCCTGCTGCGCTTTAGTCCCGACTTCAAGGAGATTCTCTGCGCGAACTGCAGTGGCGGTGCCAGCGTCGGCCAGCTGGACAGGTCCACTTGGAGCTCCCAGGAGCAGGTCCCAGTAAGGGGCCGCATCCAGACAGCTGTCTGGACCACTTGCAGCTCCCACCTGCTGTTCGTGGAGGAGGGCAGTACCCAGCTGTACTCGAGGAGCAGAAATGAGGAAGTGCTGCTATTGAGGCACCCCAAGCCATCGTTTCGCATCGAGATGGTTGCCAATCTGCAGGTAGTGAGCTGTTCGGGGGAATGGAAGCACTGTGACGAACCACTCACCATTGCCATGGACCCGCTGGGCATCTACTTGGCCGTCATCTTCAAGCATCAATCCTTTGTGCTGCTCTGTCTCCTAAGATCCACCAGGCAGGGTCCTCCGGTAACTACTCCCGTGAAATTCATTGAGTGCGACGGGGATACGACGACAGAGGACGAGGTGTATCCCACCTGCATGGCATTTGCAGCTGCACAAGGCAACGGTTTCGAAAACAAACGATTCTTGGTGATTTGCTGGAGTACGAAGCATATTCAGAGCTATGCCATAACTTCACAAAGTTGCGAAGAAGCCCAAGGACCTCAATGCATGAGTTACATGAATTATGGGTAAGGTTCAAAGGCCTCAAGAACATGGGATTACCTAAGAACCGAACGATGATGCAAGGAAATATGGAAGCATATGTTAAAAATATATGAAATAAAGGTCTTAAATTATCCAAAGCGAGGCTAATGGGTTTTTCATAGGACTTGACGCTAATGCCAGATGTTTCATGAAGGAAGAAAATGCTAACTAAGAGCCACACGTGACGGACCCTTAAAAGAACTCTTATAATAAGAAAAATATAAGGTATCCCTATTACTCATAGCACCTAGTAAACACATATTAAATAGGGATCCTATTAAGTAATATTATTTATGCAAATAGAACCCAAGTCAATTATTCTGATACCAAAGCAATCTATATGTCCCTTGTTACTTAAAGTATATTTACTCTGGGCCTTGGTGTAATATAATTTCCTTCCTCATTTTCCACTCCACGATTGCCGCTATTAAATACTCGTCCTGGCGTATGAATATTCAATGGAGGCGCTTATGCAAATGGAAAATAACTCAAGTGTGCGAGCAACCAGTTCTCGCATTTTACCAACTGCCACCCAACAACTGAAGAGCCCCTGATTGTCGTTTATTCTGCAGGTACATACATATAGGACTCTTTCCTTCCACCCACCTGACTCTGTCACAGAGTAAGCTTAAAGCCAATAAATCTTCACATTCCGCTTCTGATTGCAGACCGAAAAATTGGTTTTACACAGAGCTTTCCTTTTTTCTTATAATTGATATTTTTTGTGGCGAAAAAAGGGAGGCGTCATATTACGCTTAAGGTTGCAGAGTGAGGAAATATTTATGTTTTATATTTTTCTCAATCGTTGATTTTATTGACCCTAATCATAAGATTATAATGTATTCATTCAGACGGTTTGTGTCAATGGGAACCCCCGTTTTTTGGGGGATTTTCCTTTTTCTTTCCTTGGCAAAAATGCGCTTTAACGACTCCCTCGATGGCGGCAAATGCCAAGGCACGTGCTAAAAAAGGGCAGGGTACAAATAAATTTATGCAGTCTAACGACCTATTCTCCATGGATATTGACAATTCAAAGTTAATCTAAGGACCTAATGGAAATTGATTTCCCGCTGTTTTTTGCCGGCAAGAGAATGCCAATGTGGGTGCAGTTATTTTTAAAATGCCAAAATAAATACGGTAATTAAACTTTTATCTTTTCTTGTTAACTTAAAAAAAATTTTTCGTTTTGATGTAAATATTGTGCAAAACATTTACTCATCAGAAAGCTAAAACGTTTATGAAAATGGAAATATTAAACAATGAAAGAAAGAATGAGAACCGTTTACTCACTTCAGCTTTTCAATATTGACCAACTAACAATGGCAGATTAGTAAGTATAAGCCAAAAAAGAAACCAAAACGGAAACTTTGTGAAAAGATTATAAAGAAGGACTGGTCTTCAAACCAACATTGACTTAGGTCTGCAACTTTCCGTAGGTAAACATCTTAGAGCTGAGAGCCATAAAGGAAGTACCGAGGACACTGGGATTTTCGGGATGCTGACCATTGCGGAAAAAGCGCAAAAATGCAAATAGGTTCCCAACAATGGCCAGGGAATGGGCAACACTCATGAATCACTTAGCTCACCGAGACGACAAAGGCAATATCCCGCCTTTGTTTGGGTAGACATTCCAAAACTAATTGAATTATCGCCCTATTTTAGGGGTCTAATAATAAAGCGGGGAAGCCAGGAAGAGAGATTTTTCATTTTAAGGGAAGTTTGAAAAATTTTAACTAAAGTTTAAGCTCCGACAAACAAACGTCATGAATTTTTATTGCTTACCAAAAACACACAGGAGTCTTCGATAACACTCGTACTCGTAAGTGTAAAAAGTCCACAGACCGAAACATTAAGGTTTAATGTTGGGAGCCCAAATGTGTTGCCATAAAAATCATTTAAATGTTTGTTTGCTTTTCCGAGATCTCAGCCTCAACATGTGATAAGGCTTTCAGGGGTACTTGTGTTAATAATCTGAAAAAAACATTGTCTTAAACAACGACTTTTTGCTGCAGAGACAAGCGGGAAAGAGAAATCACGCTCAAAACAAGGATTTTAATAAATACATGTTTTAAAATGGCATACTTTCAGGCATATTTTTAATTGAATTTAAATCTCTAGTTACTAGTATATTTTTTTAGCTCACCTGCTACAAAACATAATCTAATACTTTTTTGCAATCAAAGCATGCTTGGAAATAAAAAGGAAATACCTCAAAATATATTTGATCACAAGTTCTTTTATTTTATACAAAAATACTTGCCCCATTCCTTTGACTCGGTGAATTTCAAGAACTTGTGTTTCCCCCGAAACCCCACACAATCAGCCAAAGCCGTATTTATTGTTTTACCATATTTTGCGCCAGCATCAAAAACACAATTTAATGCAATGAATGCGAGTCCCCGAAATGGCAGACTTGGCAATAATTTTACGCAGATGTGGGGAGAAGGCATTGATATGCTGACAATGTGAACGTTGATTTTTTGTGTCAGTTTTCCAAGGAAAACTGTAATAACACAGGTCCTGGGTCCTGTACACGCCAGACATACCTAATAACTTCACTTACTTTTATGCCCAAGTGCGTGTCCTTTTGGGGGAACCGAGGGTCGTCGAATTATAGGCCAACCCCCGGGATCTGGATTTGGATCTGGATGTGGATACGGGATACAGGATACTGGATGCGGGATGAGGCATAAGGATGTGTGTCAAATGGCGTAAACGCAGAGCAATCAGCAATGAGGCATCAATAATTCTTAACGCGTTTGCGGCACTCTCGGCGTTTGAAGCTGTTAGGAATTCGCTCTGTTTTCGGGAAAACGATCAGAGGCTGGCGGAAAAACGGGACTTGGCCCATTAAAACTAAAGTTTTCCCTCAATTTTCTACGTTTAACTTTTCCCATGACCCAGGCGAGGCCTGCGGTTTTTTGATTTATGGTGCCACTGGCGGCAGGCAATGCCACAGGCTCCGCCGCGAAATATACCCAATATTTAGGCCCGCCTTCGTCTTTGAGCCAGTGTTTTCAGTGTTTTGTTTCGTAATCACGTTTTTATCTTTTACTAAACAACTCATGTATACGACCCCGCAAAATTTCTAAGAGAGCCTCACGTCGAGATTATTTAAAAATAAGAAAAACAACGGCTGGGCATAAAAAAACGCGGCACATGGCGACGGCGACGGCAGGACGAGAAAAGAAAAACTTGTTTACAGCCCAAGTATCCAACGTATCCTGCTTTGGAAACCGATAATTGACAGCCAAAAGATTTTCAACTTGCCAAGCGAAGGAGGAAGCATGAAATTATGGAAACAAAAAGGAGAAGTGCCTGCGGGGGAAGTGTGAGCTGTATAAGTGAAGTCCTATGGATTATCTCCCCATGAGGGAGGGCATCCTCAAGTGGAAATATAACCGTAGTTTTCAAGTTGTTTCTAAGTGATGTCATAAGCAGTCTAACAGCTTTGTCTGCCCCGTCATATTTGTGCATAGTGTTGGCCAACTTTTCTCAACAAGTTTTCAAAATGAGCAACGCAATTAGGTTCGGGTATTCGTTTTCAGTTTGTGGCAATTTTTGCCAAGGACACTTTGACACTCTCTCTGTTCAGTTTTGGGAGTCATTCCTGCGTTAACAACTGATAAATACCGAGCTCCATATCAGGCGTCCGCAAATGTAGGCAACAAAAATTCAATTCGTTTTGAAAAACACACAAAATAAATTTCAAGTCTGGCCGATAAACAAACTAGCGAAAGTTTTATTTTTTGGTTTAATTAAAATTTATGCATGTTGAATGCGACATCATAGATTACAATTGTTTTGGGACACACAAAGCCCCGGCAATATATTGTGAAAATTTGCTCAAAAATCTATGTGTAAACTATACCCTGTTTGCTATTTCGGTATCCTTTCGCAGGACGGACTGCAAAAAGTCAACAGAGAGAACGAAGAGGGGGCGGCGAGCAGCCAAAATAAATTTCCAGCCGCAAATCCTTGACAAATCTGCTGCATTGGCTTTGGCGGCCGTCCTTTCGAGATAAATCTTTATTGCCTCATTTCGCTTAAAGTCGATTCTATTTTTATACCCTGCCTAAGGGTCTGTCTGAATTTTATTCAAAACTCCAGTCTGCTAAGAAGTGTATTTAAGAGTTAACTGCCCCCAGGAAAGTTTCATTTAATACACTTACATGTATTTATGTTTTTCTTGCTTCTTCTGAGCCTCATACTGGCTTTTTTTTTGCAAGTAAACTAACTGGCTTTGTGGCAGCGTCTTTGCAGGGCGGCCAAGAAGAGACAATGGTTGGGAGATAACATGACTGAGGAAAAGCCCGCATTGAAAACGGAAAGTCAACAATAGCAACACGAGGACGACTAGGACTAGGACTACGTCAGGGCAAAACTTTGGCAGAAATAGAAACGAAATAAAAACCTTAAGTATTTCAAACAGCCAAGGGAAGCGGAAAAGATGATATGTAAACTGGTAAACTTCTACCGAGACCGTTGGAACCCTTGACTTGAGTCAACAGTCCCATTTTTTGCTCACCAGTTCACCAGTTACTATTTAAAAGTCTATTTTGGTAGGATTATTTTACGTGTTTATACAATGCCAGAGGAGTTTCTCAAAAAGTACATCGGCATGAAAAGACACCGAAATATTTGCTACTTACATTACGTATACGCCATGTGAAACTGCCGTTGAGCGGCAAAAGTTGCGTGGCCAAGCGGCACCTTGAGTATAATTTAAATACAACCGGATGGAAATTATGAAGTCCCGGATACTGGGCCGCACACAGCCACTCTGACAGAGTCCCAAACTTTATGTTTACTTTTCCGCAGCTGATGCTTTTCCCGCCGCGTTTTCCGCGTTGGCTGGCTTTTCATACGCACTGTTTTTTTTTGCTTTTTTGTTTTATATGTATTTTATTTTCATGCTCTTGTTGTTGCTGAACTTTGCATAGACACTTCCGTATTATTCTTTGTCCGACACGAAATTAATTTAATTACTGTTATCTTGCATATTTAACATTTATTTCCAGGGCGCATTTACCGCGCTGATGCGCATTAATTGTCTGCTAATCATCTGCGAAATAAAAACACACAAGTGCAAAGCTGTCAGAAACTGCAAAACGAAATTAAATTAAGGCCTCTTTTATGTTGAAGTTGGAAAAATCAATGTCACGTCCATGCATCCTTATATCATAGTTAATGTAAATGCATTTGCTTGACAGAAACTCAAATTGATGTAAGACTGACTCGAATTCGATTGGGAAATTGAATTTTCAGTGATTCAGTTTGCATGGAACTATATTCAATTGAATGCAATCAAAGTCTCAAAATGTAGCGAAAGCAATGATTGAATTCAATGGCGATTGATAAAGCTACCGAGAAGGACATGTGTACAGTTTGTACATGTGTAAAGACTTCGAGGATTATGTGCGATAAAAGGGATAGATTTTTGTAATAAATGGAATCTATGAAATAGAAAAACTTGTACTAACATTAAATGAAAAGGTTACAACAAAGTTTGATATCCGAATAATTGTAATTCTTTGAGCAATATTTAACGTCCAGAAATGACAGAGTATATATTTTTTAAAACTACTAAAAGTTCCTTTGCTCTTTTTCATAAATTAACTTTCTATTCCTCTAATATTTTAAATAATTTAAGCAATTATAGAATTCATATTCATATATAGAAACTAATTAAGAACAATTTTCAGCATTAAAAACTTCCTCCTAGTAATAGAAATCTTTCTACAAAGTAGAAACCAACCCAACATATGGCTTAGGGCATTATGTACACTGCCAGCGCCAGAAAAAAATTGCAACATAAACTAACGAATTGTACAACGATTTTTATTATTATTTTGAAAACTGTCTGAAAAATGCTTGCATATATGTTTTCAATGGTAAACCGATGTATTGCTGCGCCTGACAGCCCGCAATAAAAAGCGCGGGCACGTCCACGAACATACAGCGGCATAAAAATGGCGAAGCCGTGGGATCCGGACGGAGATCCCAGCCCAGTTCCGCGGAGAGTAGGCCAGAGAGCCGGGCAAACCGCTGATGTACAAACAATAAAGTTCAAGGGTATTACAAACACTCGCGTGTGCTTAAATATGAGTGATAGGCGGTAGTAGGGCCTGTGCTTCACATGCCCTGCGGTGGCTCAAGGCCCGAGGACCAAGGACCAAGGTCACGGGTGCCCCGGTGGGTCAAGTCGGGCCAATGTTGACTTTGGGGGGCCCAGTTAATGGAGCTCCGGCGGTGAGAGAGTGCCTACTGTTTGCCGCCAACCTGTTTAGCGAATTTTAATTATGCTAATGCGAGGCGAGAGCAACACTTGCCACTGTGTGTGGCAACGCAGGTGTATTCATCTGAAAGGTGAAACACCGATTCTTTGTGCTTGTTTGTTTACTTCACCGCACTTTCCCTTCTCCTACCCTAACCCTTCTCTCCGTATTCTCTAGGATTCCTATTACTTTAATTTTCCACCTGAGAGGCGCAAAGAGACAGAGCAAGTGAGGAAACTATAGTGACTACTGATTATCTTCTGACGTTAAAGAAAATTAATTGAAGGAGACTCAGCTCTAATTAGCATGGAATTAGGCAGAGTAAAAGAAGCTTAAGCCTGATGTGCCTTAAGCAATTTGAGTCAAGTTTACAGTAAATAAATAAGACTAATTAAAATCATTTATCTGCTAAATTCTATTGAATATATTAAAGCCCTTTAAAATAAAGCTTAACTCACAAAGAAACTTCCCCTTACGTTACTCTATTCGTTGAATAAAAAATGTTAAACTTTTTCTGTGGCCAGTCAATAAAATATTCGATTTCTAAACGTTCGTTTATTCAAAGCGAGACAAAGGCTTTTAACCAATCATTTTTCCATCAAAAAACAATAAATATACATTTTTTGGCTGGGCTTTTCTGTCCGTGAAAGCCACTAATCAAAGGGCAGTGGTAATTAAACTAACGAACTAGCACCAAAAATAAAAAAAAAGTGCACAATTAAAATGAAGTATGCGGCTTTGTGGCAAAACAAAAATAATTCCTGAATGCGGCGTTAAAGCATAACGCTTGAGTTAGGTCAGAGCCGGAAATTCGTAGAGTTGCATGAACATAAGTCACACACTTCCGGAACTGGACTCACAGTTTGTTCAATTACAGGCCAGTCCAAAATATTTTTTGCATATTTAATTTCTGGCCCAAAACATCACTCGCGAACACTCGCAAAACCAAGCAATTTTTGATAATTGAAATTCACGCAAAATCACGTATCCGCTGATAAATCACGGACGAATGTTAAATGTGGCGACCGCGACGACGACGATGTCCGCGAAGAGAACCGCACGCAGAGCCGGACACGAAAGTACTGAACGCAGCCTTCGAAGGACGACAGCGCCGGGCGTACGAAAGCGCAACAGCATCTGGAACCCGGAATCTGGTGACAGGGTTGTTACTGCCACACGACCGACCACGAGGATGTCCGACCTCTGCCGAGCATCCTTCGGCCGGATGCTGTTCGCGTCCTCTCCTTGCTCTCAGCTGTGCAGATTCAGCAGGACTCAGCAACTGCTTAGTCGTTCAGTAGGTCAGAAACCCACCTGCGTTCCACACATGTACAGGCCGGTTCAGAATTATATATCTTTGATAAAATTAAGCTTTGAGAGTATATCCTGAACATGTTATAAGGAATAGTTTGGAGATTACTTAAGTTATTGCATACTTTTTGGTTAAAAATTACGATTTCTGCAAATAAATTATGCTATTCTCTGAAATCAATTTATTTTTTACATCTTTAAAAGTAGGTCTAGAATGTTTTTTAACGATGTATTTTAAAATCTTGTAGCTGAATTTCAACGTATATAAGGGACTTTTCAAATAATACAATTTAAAATCGTTTTTAAAACTTAAAATAAAGTGTAATTAAGTTCGTAAAAAATAATATAAAACATTAGCTAATACATTAAATATTTGTTAAAAGAATTTAATTAACTATTTTGCTAAATAATTGATTAGAAAACAGTCTTAATTTAAGGTATATATTTTAAAGGTGCAACATTCGAAAACATCACCAATATATCTCCTCAAACATTACATCAACTTTTACTACTCCCCCTTAAAAGTTATTACGTTACCAACCTTGATCCTAACAGGACTTAACCAAAATGTTAGCAAACCTTCAATGAAAATCAACAAATCTGGTAATTAAATTAGCCTTTTTCCAATTTATTTGAACTGTTTTGTGAAAAATACTAGTGCTCCCTCACATGCCGGCGTGTAGAAACTTCTAAAGCAAAAAACTCTTCGAAATGCACTCAATTGTGAAATCCCAATGGATAAATATAATAAATACAATATGATATGATTAGTCGACATGACTTTGTAAAGCAAAGAGGGGTTATGATGTGAGTGTGGCACACAAAAAAAAGTGACTGGGTAAACAGTTACAAAACATCCTGGACGAGCCGAGCCCAGTCAAGCCCGGCTGGCTGGCTGGCTGCGTAAGACATTTACGAGCGTTTGAATTTGACAGATTTCTTTTATTAGAGCGACAGACAGCGTCAAAGAAACTGGCGAAGCGCTCATGCGTGTTAAATCCAAGTGTAGTCCATACTATATAGCCAGGATCCAGGATCCGGGACAGGGGGTTCCAGGAAGATTTAATAAAAACAACCACAACTTCGGTCCAAAGACCAGAAGGCGATTGAAAATTCGTATGAAGACGTCATAAAATACATATATATATCTGTTATGCAGTTCAGCGCATTTATGACAGGAAAAGCTGGAATATAAAGATACAGGCCCCTCTCTCGATATATATATATATGCAGTAAAATGACTACCATATGTTTCCTAGAGTAGTTTTTTCCCTTTTGACTCCTTGACTCACTCTTTTACTTACACTTCGCTGTGGGTTTACCCACATCCACTTTCAAGCACACACAACTTAATTAGACAGCCAAAAAAGCATTAACCTCCTCGAGGTTGGGAGCTGCATACATAACAAAGTCGGGTTAGCGACTTCCCGGAATTTATCCAGATAAAAGGGGAAAAGTTGGCAGCTAATTCAGACAATTAAATCAAAAAATCAAAGAGCTACACTAAAACAGAGATTGCCTTGCCTTGAACTACATTCTTGCCACTTGATGTAATGCTTTAAGGGCAATATACTTTCCAGCAAGGCATATGCAGTAAATATGTTAATCCCATAAAGGGTTCCAATTAGCCATCGATCCGGCACTCAACACCCCCAGAAATCAAAGCGAAAAAAGGCGAAAAAGGGGCGAAAAAAAAAGAAATCCTTCCCCTCCGAACAGCTACTTAACAATGCACGCTCCTTATCGTCAATTAAGTTTAATTGCCGCAGCGAACCACTCGAAATATGCATACAAAGTGAACGGCGGAGGCATCATTGAAATATGCTGCCGTTTTTCCCGCTTTTCCGCTTTTCCGCTGGCCAACATTAGCACACTGAGTCCCGATGCCTAGGCCCCATTTAACAATCAATTTATTTCGCAATATTTTCGGTTTTGTGCTCCATCGATCCTTATCCCTCACCTCCTCCGCCATCGTATGGCTGCCCTGCCCCATCGGATGGCAAGTTTTGCAAGTGGTATTTTCTTCAATACTCACTGAATGAATGAATATTCATTCAAATTTCGAGTGCGCTGAGGTAGGCATCGCCTGTCCGAACACGAAGCCATTCGAACCCTAATTGGCTTGACCTCGTTGACTGAGGAATTCTGCAACTTGGTTGCAACTTTCAACAACAAAATCGTAGTAACTTTGCCTTTTTGTATAACCAAACAAATTCCGATGCCTTGGAGTCGAGAAAAAACGGATTTTGATGTAGCTTTTGAATATAAAATATAAATACAACTTTTACAGCTTTAGCTCAAATGTTTATTGTCAATGTTAGCTCTCTATAAAGAAACTAAGCGAGACTAGTAATGAATACTGGGGAATACAGGCTATTAAAATAAAAGCTTCTCAAAATACATACATATGCTTTATGAGTATTTGGTTTTTAAGTACTAAAATATATGAAAATTCAGCTGTTATTGTTACTTTCTTAAACAAAGAATACTCTGGACATGTACAAAATAAATACGATTTAAAATAAAAGTTTTATGAGATACATTTAGATTTAAGTACCAAAATTTAAAATATCATTTAAGAGTCACAACTAACTTGATTTCTTTCCGAAAAGTAACTTCAATATGTGTACAAATCAATACAAAAAATTAAAAACAACAATAGCTTTTAAAGATCGTATCTTAAGAGTATCTACGAGCGGAGAATCTACCACTTGCTGGCACCCTTCTCCAGGAGGCTGTGGAAAATTGATCCCGGCTGCTGTTGCAGCGCCCTTGGATTACCATCCTCGACAATGCGTCCCTGGTCAAGCACAATTAGCCGGTCATAATCCAGAATTGTTGTCAGGCGATGCTGTAAATGTAGATTTGTAATAATAAAAATAATTGTTGCATTCCAACTGAACTGAAAACTCACGGCAATGGTAATGATGGTGCGACCCTGGAAGGCCTGGTCCGCCGCCTTGAGCAGTGCATTCTCCGTGCTGCTGTCCAGCGCACTTGTTGCTTCGTCCAGGACGAGGCACACGGAGCCCCGTAGTATGGCACGTGCCAGGCAGAGTAACTGCCGGTGGCCAGCACTCAAGTTGACGCCTCCATCGCAGATCACGGTGTCTAAGGGGTAAGGAATAACAATTTAAATTTATTTTTAGGTTATCTAAGCTTAAGAAACAAATAATAAAGATTTATTATTTAAGCTTTTAAAATATGTAAAAACTAAATTAAGTATTAAAAAGTTTCTGAAAGAATATTTAATCCTTGCTGTTAGACTTGAAAAGTAATAATAAAATATACAGGAAAGCTAGTTTAAAACCAATTAATATAAAAAATAAGCATACAAATATTATAAAACCTTAATAAAGGCCAAACAATTCAATTAATCAAAGAAAAAGCATAGCTCTCTGCCTAAATAATTAAAAAGTATTTGCGATTTCGAAAACAAAAGTAAGGATCCATTATTGATTTATTTAATAAAAAAAACACATTTAAAGAAAAGTCTCGTCTAGCTTTTAAAATGTACTCAAATAATATATATACCCAAAATAATATAAAATATATATAATACCCATTTAACGTTTAATTTAATTCAAGTTCCATTAACTTAACAATCTGATTGACAGAGCTTATTAAAACTGATTGACATGGACATTAATTTCAAAAATTGAATAATAGATTGAGTAATCACTCAACTGCCAGCGAAAAATCTATAACATAGTAAACTCCAAAAGTACACAAAAATATAGTTGGTATTCAATCAAAAGGATAACACCAAAAAAGCATCAACTTCCGCAGCAAACGTCGCAAAACCGTCGCCATCTGCCTTCGCAGCTTCTCGATAAAATGGAATAAAATATCCTGACTTTTTCATAAGGCAAATGCTGGTCCCAAGGACAGCAAAAGCCACTTGGAGTGGCTGTGTTTATACGAAACGTCAGCAGCAAATAGCAAGCAAGGAAGGAGAATCCAAAATCACACTCACCCAGACCCAGAGGCAGGTGCACGTTGACGAACTCCCTCAGCTGGGCCAGCTCAAGGCAGTTCCACAGACGCAGGTCCTGGTAGTAACCGCGTGGATCAAGATTTTCACGTATGGTTGCATTGAACAAATGCACGTCCTGCGGAATTATCGACAGTCTCGTTCGCAGCTCGTCTGGTCGGATGCGTTCGATGTCCACGTCATCGATGTAGATGTGGCCTTTGGTCGTTTGTAAAACACCAAAAAGGGCCAGGCCCAGGGATGATTTGCCACTGCCAGTCCGACCACAGATGCCAATCTGTGGACCGAGTTCCATGGGGATTGAATAGTTACAGTTTAAAGGGTTTTTGATATGGCACAAGCGCTTGAATAGTCAACGCAAACTTTAATTAAGCCCTGACATTATTTTGTGTGTTTGTTTTTTAACCTGCATTGAGACCAGGTGGTGTCATTTTTATATAATTAGTTTTCAACACACACATATGCACTGTTTTTTTTATAATCAATCAAAATTCCCGCATATTCGTCAACTGAGAACAATTAAAACCTATTAAGCGCTTTAGCGGGGTTTAAGAGGGCCTCAACTGAACTGCAATATCGCTTTGTCCTGATTTTTTGATTTATTGTCAGACTGATTTTTTTCAATTTTATTGTTCAAGATAAATTGACTATCTCTATCTCGATGTTTTTTTGTTTTTTCGATTCCATTCGCAGTTTAATTTTAAGCCCCAATCAATAATGCTGGCATCTGCCATAAAATATTATGGCGGTAGTTTAAGGCAAAGTGCACAATTAGTAACAGTCTGCTGGGTCGAAAATTCGTTGATGTGATTTGCTTACTTTCTGTCTTTCAATCAGAAAATGTATAGAAAGATATTTTTCTTACTTACCCTTTGTCCTGCGGGAATCTTTAATGTTAAGTCGCTGATGACATTTTGCTTCTGTCCTTCGTAGCGCAGGCTCACATTATCGAAGCTGATGTCCCCCCTTTGTGGCCAAGAAATGGGAACACTTTGGTCTGAAAGACAGATTGGTTACAAGTTTGACAGGAAATATAAACAAAAAATCGATTTTTACATTGCAATTATGATTTTAATAATGCAAGAAAGTTGGTTAGAATTTGGACTATAAATTAATTAAAGAATATAGTTAGACATATGTAGCAGCTAACAAAACATTTGGTATATGATTATTGTGGATATATATTTAAAAATAGTATTCCAACAATAAATACGTTACTAAGTTAATCAAAACACAAACTAGTTTTAATTTAACCAATTCGAAATCCTTAATTCTGCACCCCAACTAGCTTAATTATGAATCGAAAAAAACCCTTTGAGCTCGGATGCAATTACACCCAGATCAATGAAGCACACTAAAGACGCCCCCCGGGCAGTGTCCAAAAGAGCG
This sequence comes from Drosophila watanabei, assembly GCA_008042575.1. Classification (NCBI taxonomy): domain Eukaryota; kingdom Metazoa; phylum Arthropoda; class Insecta; order Diptera; family Drosophilidae; genus Drosophila; species Drosophila watanabei. Next base: position 165,178 of record VNJS01013619.1, on the reverse strand, counting down.
ACTAACTTGCTCATACTTACAGCGCTCCAGCTTCCTGGCCCGGACGACCTTCCCGTCCTGCGGTGGTGGCTGTTGCTTATCTTTAATCACCGAGGACGTCTTTGTCGTCGCCAGCTCCACCTTGTCGCCAGCTGTCGCCGTGCGGAAGTGGAAGTTTAAGTGATTGCCGTCGCCGGTTGCATTGCCTGCATTTAATTTATCAGCGTTTGCTCCAGCTCCGGCTTCGGCTTTAGCTCCTGCTCCACCTCCTGCCCCAGTTCCACTCCCATCCCCAGCACCAGCTGCCGGTCCATCTTCATCAACATCACCGGCAGCTGTCGTTGCGCCTGGGTAAACTTTGTCACCGGCTTTCGGCAGGGACGACCTATCGACTTCACCGCTCACATCTCCTCCATCGTCGTCGTTGTCGTCGTAGGTCGTTGGTTTCTCGGTGTCCGCATCCTGTCCCTGGGCATAGTCGGCGATGCGTTCCACGGAGCCCGCATACATCTCCATATCAGCCAAAAGTTTTACAACCCAATTAAGGTAAATCGGCACCAACAACGTGTAGTTTATGGCCAGACCCACCAGCGACGGCGAGGGTCTCAGCTCGGACTCCGTTGGGCTTTTATTGACAGCATAAGTTTCGGATGCTGTCCCGCTGCCAGGCGATTGCCTGTAGCGTTCGTAGTGGCTGCAACTGACGCTTGCCGTGGCCAGGGCCGTTACGGTGGCCACAAAAACAATGCATCCTCCCAAATAGTCCTGCGGGTGGTAGGGTAGAATATCCATTAAAATGTGCGAGGTGATTAAGAGGTGGAAAGTAAGAGGGAGCTGAACGAAGGACTACGACACACACACACACAGTTGTCCTGACAAGGTTAAGGTCGTGTTATGGCTGGAATTCCTTTGATTGCATTAGAGATTTCGAGTAAAGCACTTGAAACGAATTAAGCATCGTGTGTTTTCTTTACATTTTCATGTGTTTGAAGTTGTGCTTTTAACTGAGCAAAGATATCGAGAGGATTCGATACCAACTTTAAGGCATTAAAGAACGATACATTTATATAATATTTTACTATTCCTTAGCATGACATAAATATACAATTTTGTTAACTTTACTCAATATTTAACCAAACAGGCATGCAAGTAGACTAAGGCTCATCTCTCTATAATATGCAATATATTTACCAATGATACACCCAACCAACGATGGCTCGTGTTCAGCAAAGCATAAGCAATTGTGTTTGCCTCGAGACGCTTGAACAGGATCTCGGTGAATCGGGTTTGCTGATTATAAGCTCGTATGGTGGTCACACCCTGAATGGTCTCCGAGAGATGAGATATAACCGGTGAGTTGGTTGCATTTTCAATGCGCTGTAGTTCCCTGAAAATAATAAACACAATAAGTAAAATAACAATAAATAAACCAAAGATAAAACTCACCGTGCCGAGCACCTGTAGAACTTTTGGATTACATAGTACGCCCCACAGATGGGCAGCGTGAGGACCAGGAACCAAGGGGTGATGGTCACATTTATCAGGATGGCCGACAGGCAGAGCAAAGTGAATTGCAGCAATCGCTGGCCAGTGGCCGCAATTTTCTATAAACACAAAAGCGCATAGTTATGGGTTATTCAAGATATATACCTTCGATTCACAGCACATAGGTCATTGCCTGTGTAAAAAAAAAAACAACAACAACAAAATAGAAATACAAAATGTAGAACAAACGTGCTTATCGTCGGGCCATCTTAATCAAAGGGCCAACAACTTGTGCTCCGTGCCCGTATATTTCATGCCAATGCAAAAATGGAAAAAAAAGAACGAGAGCAGATGGCTAAAACCGACACGATTCGATGCGGATGGGGTCAGAGGTGGAACGATGACAATGGATAACAGAAATAACAAATCTCACCTTATCAATGACGGCCATATCGTTGCTGAAACGATTCACAATACGTCCGAGCGGCGTCACTTGGAAAAAATGCAACGTTTTATGCAAAATCGTTTGCAGCAGCTTATCGTGCAAATTACGACGGGCATTACAGCCGGCCCATTGTCCGGCCGGTGTTGATACCAGGGCCATTATAATGCAAACACATGAAATTGCAGCATACATGCGAAAATAGTACGTGACTTCGTGGCCCTCCTCCTCGGGGCCATTTTGTGCTTCTGCTCCTACTCTTGGTCCTGCATCCTGGCCCTTCACGTGGGCATCGCTCCAGTGCTGCAGCCATACGTCCGTGTAGACACGCAAACACTGCCAAATTAGTGCGGTGATAAAAAAGACAGTGATTATGGGCAGGCCGGCGGCTCGTATGTACATTAGATATATGTCGTCCGATATTTTGCCATATTTGCGTTCGGTATCAATCGCCGTCGTCGATTCATTGGCGGCATTGACCGCAGGAGCTGCCGCCAGCACGTGTCCTTCGTGTCCTCCATCCGTAGGAGCCAACGATGTCACGTTCTCCTCCGACTCTTTGTGGGATGCTGCTTCTGCTTCTGCTCCTGCTGATTCGCCATTGTCAGCGCAATTTATTGTGGTGCCCTTCGAGTCAATATTTACACCTGGTTTGTGCGAGGAAAATGGAAACAAAGATTCAGATAAGAGGTTATGACCTTTAAGGATTCTTTGAAAGGTTTAGTTATGGAGTGGTATTTGTAGATATTATTATTAATCATATATTTCCATAAAGATAATACTTAAAAGATGGTATCAATGAGATAAATATTATTGACAACTTCTAAGCATTTAATTATAATTATTTATTGTCAAAACAATTTGTTCTCGGACTTGTCAGTGTTTTTATCAATACCAAAAATAAGCGTTGTTTGTTTACTTAAGAAAAAACTTAAATAACACTATAAATTGATAACAAGTATTTCTTTCAAAGACTTTAATCAAACCACAAGAACAAATTTAAACTATAAATTGATAACAAGTATTTCTTTCAAAGACTTTAATCAAACCACAAGAACAAATTGAAATTAATTCTTCCAACGAATAAAGAAATACAAATGTCTCTGACTTTTTAATTGAAATCTGTAAACTTGAATTGATTGACTTTTCCCTCAATTAAAAATAAACGAAGCACACTGTTACCCGATTTAAAAGCAAGCTGATTATGGGTTTACTGTTGATTGACTGAGAAAAACATCATCAAGTAACTTGTTGTCAAAGCCACACGGGCCCCTCCCCCGTCAATTATAAGTACCATCCTACCGTTTAGTTTCAATAGTTGGCACAGTCGAAACTAATTGAAAGGGAAGTTCACATCCTGAGTGCAGATTTGCATGGAAGGAAGGATGACACGGGACTCCATTGAATGGAGTGACACTTGCAGCACTGATTAAATCGAAAGTTTCGCTGCGAACCCGCTGACTTATCAGCCAAATATTGGTGGATCAATGCATCAAGTTGAGCCAAAGTTTCCCTCCTGCAAGTTTGCAAGCCCTGGAACGCTGTCTCCTTTGAGTTGTCTGCCGCCTGGGAGCTCAAAACTTTTAAAATCAAAGTTGATTTAAGTTTTAAGCTACACACGCATGCAGCCAGGAGTGAAACTATAACTAGGAGGAGGAGTTGGAGGCTCCCCCGAGAGTATTGCCAGACAGACGCTAAGGCCAAGAAAGATAATATGCCAATATATATTGTGCGCATCGCAGTTTTCACGCCCCGACTAATCAATATTCATTATCATCGATTTCTCTGGGCTTGGAAGCATTTTCCCATTTTCATTATGCATTTTAAGGAAAACAACTTATTGTCGGCGGTCTATTGATTTCATTAGATTATGCTCAACTTTGTAAGTAATGATTATGAGGGCTTTGTCACGAAAGTTTTGTTGGAACTTACACTTTTTGGGCTTTTCCAGCTGCACTTCAGCAGGCTTAGGGTTTTGTAAGAAGATTGGTTGTGGTAACTGGTCGGTTGAAGAAAACTGCAAAACAGGTGGAGATTCTTCAGAAATACTCCTGTAAATGATAGTAAAAGTGTGAAGAAATTTATATATAATCCCTTTTCAATTACTGATTATTTTCTCACTCACAAAATGGAATTGGTGGCGCTCAGCGGGTGATGATGATTCTTTGGCTTATTGGAACGCCGCATGGACATGCGTCGCAGGAACTGCTGGAAACTGCCCCGAACATGATCCTCTCCGTTCGTGTTCGTCCTCGTTCTCGCCTCTGTGTCCTGTGAGTCTGCCTCCGTCTTGGCCACCTCTATGGCCGGTGGTGATGATGCATTCCGCGAGAGAGGCTGATGCTGTACATGCTGTGGCGGCTGCCAGGACTGGACACGGGGTTCTGATGGCAAAATCCCTACATCGCTGCCATCCACACTGCTCTCCGCATAGCTGCTACAACTGGTGGCCAGGGCGTTGCGATTGAGGACATCCCCGCTGGTGGAACTCGAGGCCGAAGTGGCTGTCAGGGTGCTGAGCCCGCTGAGACGATGCCACGAGTTGGTTGTCCTGCTGCCACGACGACTCAGGGTATGCCGGCGACGAGGTCGCATGATGACATCATCTCCTTGACATTCATCGATCGGCAAAGGAGCATCGAGCATTAGGTGGCGCGAGCCATAAATGCTGGAACGCTTCCTCTGCAAGCCGCCGTAGGATCCCACGGAATAGGACTATCGAGAAGGACAAGTAAATATCCAAGAAACCTTCTATAACTATTATAAAATCCTACCACAGGCACTTGATCATCCTCTTCGTCTTCCTCGACCACATGGGACGATATATTAGTTACCGATATGCAACCACTGCCATCGATGGCATCCGCATTGCCTCCACCGCCTGGATCCATGGTCACGGAGATGGAGCGTTGTAATCCCAGCTTGCCTACGTTCTTTAGTAGTTTCCAGCGCTCGCTGGCTGTTCGATCCGTTGAACTTATATTAAAAATGTGGATTTTAATTAGTAAATTAAAAAATATTTCTATTTAATGCTTACTTTTGATTGGAATTATCTTTCTTGGCCTTTGCCGAGGCTATTATAGAGTTCCATTTGGCCGTGATACGTGGATGCTTTTGTTCAATTTCAGAGTAGGTGCCACAAGCTTCAACACGACCTTCTTTCATAACAATTAACTAGTAAAGAAATTAAATAATTATCCAAAAATTTGTATAAAGTAGAAATTTTCCATTACATTTTATAAGATTTTTCAACTTAAACACTTACATATTCAGCCTCTTTAATGCGATGTAATTGTTGCGTCACAAGAATAAAAGTACGATTTGATTTTTGCAGCATCTCACGTATACAATGCTGGAATATATGATCCCCAACTTCGTTATCAAGGGAAGCCAGAGGATCGTCCTAAAATTACAAATAAACTAATATTATATATGGTTTATAGAATAGACTTTATATAAATTAAAAAATATCATAAACAAAACTAATCGAATCCCTAATTAATACATAAATTATAATAATTTTCTCCCTAATCCCTAATTAATACATAAATTATAATAATTTTCTCCCTTGAAATCTAATTAAAATTTCTTTAATTTCTCTTTCCCATGTACACAATTTTACAATACTCTTTAAATCGAACTATTTTTGTTCTCATCAGGACAAATCCTTCCTAATCACCGGGCTGCAGCAAATCACTGATCTGCACCCATTTGTTAAAGTCCTCAGAATCGATGCCAGCATTCAAGGCCTCCTGCTTTACGGTGGTTCCATTCCTGTGAGCCGCCATGGCAATGGCAGCGGATCGCTCGTAGCCAATGTGGGGGCTCAGGGCCGTGACTAGCATCAGGGAGTTCTTGAGGTAGTTTTCAATGTTTCCCTTATTTGGCTCTATGCCCTCCAGGCAGAAGGTGCAGAAGGACTTCATGCCGTCGCCCAGCAGGGTAATGGATCGCAGGACATTCGCAGCGATCATCGGCATAAAGGCGTTCAGCTGGAACTCTCCGCTGCAGCCGCCCATGGAAACCGCCACCTGGTTGCCCATCACCTGGGCACAGATCATGGTTATGGCCTCGCACTGACTGGGATTCACGACGCCGGGTATGAGCGGACCGGCCGGATCGATCTTCGGCAGAATAAGCTCGCCCAGACCGCTGCGGGGTCCCGATGCCAGCAAGCGGATATCGTTGGCAATCTTCATCAGACTCGTCGCTATGGTGTTGAGCTCTCCGTGAATCTCCACCAGGGCGTCGCAGGTGGACAGGGACTCGAAGAAGTTGGGAGACTTCACAAAGGGCAGACTCGATATCTCGGCGATTCGCTTAATGCATGTTTCATCAAATCCCTGCTTTGTCTTCAGGCCAGTGCCCACATCAGTGCCACCCATGGCCAGATCGTACAGCCGGGCCAAAGCCGAGTCCAGCCGATCTCTGCCGTTCGTGAGCTGCTGATGGTAGCCACTGAACTCCTGGCAGAGGGTCAGCGGCACTGCGTCCATCAGATGGGTACGTCCTATCTTGACAATTTCCTTCCAGTCGCTCGCCTTCCTGCCCAGCAAATCAATGAAGGTCCTCAAGGCCGGATACATTTTCTCCTGCAGCTCCGTGGCCACGGCGATGCGAACAGCCGTGGAGAAGACGTCGTTGGGGCTCTGCGAGAGGTTGACATGTAGATTCGGGTCCACCGGCTCTTTGGTGCCCATCTGGCCGCCAAGGATCTCGATGGCACGGTTGCAAACCACCTCGTTTACATTCATGTTGGTATGCTCCCCGGAACCCGCCTGCCAGATGACCAGGGGAAAGTGCTCCTCGTCGTACAGCTTGCCGGATATGACATCGTCACACGCCTTGGAGATGGCATCACTCAGGCGCTCCTCCAAGTCATCGCCCTTGTTGGCCTCCGCAGCCGCCTTCTTCACCATACCCATGGCCTTTATAATGGGTCGCTGGGAGTAGGCAGGCTTTAAGGATATTGCTAGATACAATTTTATGGATATTTATCTACTGGCATTCGCTCCCCGACTCCGCCAGTGGAACACTTCGCCAGAGATCGCATGGTCATCGGTCCATACATCCGATCCAGGGGAATGTGCACAGGACCATCGGAATCGACTTCAACCCTAGTATCCGGCACTATCAGCCGCGCCAGCTTGTACATCAGGCTGAAGATCTCCTTTTGGTCGAACGACATTTTGAAGGGAATTAAATATAATTACTTGTTTAAAGGGGGTGAAATTCTAAGAACTATATCTCTATACTGCCAAGTCAAAGTTGACTAGATTTAAGATGGATATCAACTTAAATTAATTAAAGAATAAAAAATATTTCCAGGAACTTTTTCCTTTATGGATTTGCTTTAAATGTATATAGTACCAACTTACCATTATGACCACATTAGCCGATGAATATATTGCTCGAGCAATGGCAATTCGCTGCTTTTGTCCACCGGAAATATTAATGCCACGCTCTCCGATTTTGGTCAGATCACCCCTGGGCATTAGTTCAATATCGGGCTTGAGGGCGCAGGCTTCTATCACAAAGCCATATCGTTTGGGTCGAAAGGACTCGCCGAAAAGTATATTCTCCCGAATGGTGTCATTCAAAAGCCATGGTTGCTGGGAGACATAGGATATGGTGCAGGTTCTGGTAAATAAAAGAATATTTAATAACCAATTTGATTAACTTGGTTCTGTGTTTGGTTATTACACAAAATCTTTAAATCAGTTTCAAGAAGTACAAAAGAATTCTTATTTAATATATAGTATGTATATATGCCAGACAGTAACATAAATTTGCAAGCCAAAAAGTATGGAAAAAAAAAGAGTAGAGAAAACCCTGAAGATACCACAGCGAAAAAACGTACTCGAACTAACATAGACATTTATTACAGTAATTGAAATTATTGCACATTTGCCGTTTGCCAAGGAAAGGATACGGAGAAGGCGACGGTAACGGAGACGGAGATGGAAATGGAGCAGGGCTGCTTCCTCCCCAAGGAAGAAGCAATAGAAGCAAAGGCCACAGGATCGAAGTGCACACCCGTCTTCGTTTCCGCTCCGCGATTTCCACTTGTTAAATGCATTTGTATATGGGGAGGAGCCTGTAGCCTCCTCCCTGCTCCACAGGGAAGCAGCCTGCAGCCTGCTGCCTGCCACGATGCCATTTTTATTTTATGTGCAATAAAATTAACAACGTACACACAGGCGTTTTGTGATAAATTACTGAATCACGTGGCGTGCATTGAAACGGCTGTTAAAATATGTTGAATGACTGCGGCGGAATTCGATTGCTGCAACAATGAAAGTTTAAACTATTCCACCTGCTAGTCTGAGGGACTTTTCTTGAAAGTGGGTTAGCTGGAATACTTTAAGAATCAACTAAAACTCTGAAATATTAATAATTATAGAATTGCTTATAAGTTAATTCAATTTAAATTTGATCAACACAATTTAAGCTAGCTATATCTCACTGATTCCATTTAATTAAATTATTTAATTTTGCAAATTGACTGCATTAAAAATCGATCTAAAACTAGTGCTAGTTCCCAAATAAGCTATATATTTTGCTGCTTGGGTAATCTGCATACGAAAATAGGTGAAAATTATGCAATTAAATGTGATAAATGGGCAAACAAAGTTATCCTCTCTACTACGGCCAGGATACTGGCGGGGGCGTAGCTACTGGAACTGCTGTTGGCACAACTGAAAATAAGCACATAAATAGCTGCGCAAATTTACATGAGCAGCATGTTGAGCTGGGTGTGGTGGCCTCTGTGTTGACAGACAAGGAAACGTGCTTAATCTTGGCCACAGGGACATTGTCTAAGGTATTCTCCACGAGTCCTTCCAGCTTAAAATAGGAGAAGGTTTTTAAGCTGCAACTGAAAAGCTGTTGCTATCGATTATGATATTTAATTTTATCATACATTTTCTACAAGTTTTTGTAATTACCTAAATTATAAGAAAGGAGTAGCTTGCAAGGGAATATAATTTGGTGAATATTAAAGCTAACTCAGAAAGCATTTAAGGTTTTGAGTCTTTTGAGAAAGTATCTAGAAGTAATAAAGTGTGGCATACTTTGAATCGACCTTTTAAGAGATATTAGAACTCTAATACTAAACTCCTCCTAACTCCTTTTAAAACATATTCATACATCACTGATTTAATTAATAATTTCTTAGCAAAAATTTATAATTTCTCAGCAAAAATTAAATTAAATAATTTTCTGTAAATATACTCACTTGTGCCAAAACATATTGCCCACCAGCAGTGGCATTTCCATGAGCAGGGCTGACAGTAGCGATGTTTTCCCGCTGCCATTTTTTCCCACGACAATGGTCAGTTTTCCCTTGGGCACGATGATTCCGGGAACATGCAGCTGCACCAATGGCATCTGACTCTGCGGCTTCCAGGTGAAGAGTCCGTCGTTGATCGACACGGCAATGTCGTCGGGCATTTTCAGGAGCAGGGAATCTCGACGCCAGCTATCCGTATTCCTGGCACGCACCACCGAGAATTCCACGGGCTTCTCCACTCCTCCGCTAGTGCCACGCATTTTCGGAGGCCGAATGGCCACATAGGGCGTGTTCCGTAGGAGTTCGCGTCGCTGTTGCACTAGCTTGTTGTGACCCAGCTCCTGGACAGAGGCCAAGCCTGTGTCGACGCCCCCAGCCTCATCCTCGTTGGTTTGCAGCAGGGGAGTGGAGGTAGTCGGCAGTGGCAGCTCCACGGCGGTCTCAGGAACTCCGAATTGTTGCGCCAGCCGCTTCTCATTCAGCTTGTTCTCCGCCTGCGCTGTCCGCATCGTCAGGTTCGACTTCTCCTGGGTCTCGTACATGTCCAAGGAGGCGTCGCTTTTGCTCAGTATTCTGGCCATATTGCGAATGCCCTCGAACTGCTTGTGGATCTCACTGGACTTCAGGAAGCGCTCCAAACGACGGGTAGACACTCTGGCTGCTATGATGATGGGCACCGTGATGGGAAAGATCAGCAGCGGCACTGTGAGCTGCTGGAACAGGGCCAGAGATGAAAACAACCGACTGGCATTCAAATCAAAGTCCTGATCCCGCTGTAACCACACGTAGACCCCAAGGGTAACGAAGGTAATCAATACAGTGGCGATATGGGTGAGGACAGCTGTCAGGAAATTAATTTTAATTATATTAAAGAAGATGTATTTAGATTTTGTGTAATCCCTCACCCATGAGTGTCCAAAATGTGGCGTCCTTGTTGAGATACTTGAGCTCTTTCTTCCTTGCCACTTGAATCTTTTTGAGAAACACCTCGTCCCAGGCATTGAGCTTTATGACTTTCATGCCAACCAGAGTGTCGTGTATTTTCTTTAAACGTTCATCGGTGTATTTCTGTAACAGAAAAATGTAAACAAAATATTGCAGTTCAACAATTTATACAAGAATTATTATATAAATATAAATTAAACATACGGCAATAATCTCGGCGTTCTTTGACATGGCATTTCCGATGATAAACTGCAGAGGCGTCATTATAAGAATGCAGACAATGGAACCAATTACTGCACTTATACCCAAGTTCATATACAACAAATATATAACCACAAATATCTGAAAAAAGAGGAAAATTTTAGTAACACTGATAGTTAAGGCATTATAAATTATTTTTAATTTCTTAGTGAGAGCAATATAATTAACAAAATATTATACTAACTACAAAAGCAGCTTGAATGATGTCAAGTAAAATCGTATTCTTACAATGAAGGCAAGGACTTAGTTACAAAATACAATATACAGGCACCCAATAAACAAGCCAAATGTAATAATAAATTAAATTTTACAGCCTGCCGATTATGTAACATATTAAAAAACATTTATATTTGCTATCCTCCAAGTGGAGAATTTGTCAAACGGCCAATGCTATAAATTAGGTTCATGTTAGCGAACATCAAGGGAGTCCAAATGGCACACAAGTTGCTCATAAATTGTTAAAAACGATTAGCCAATGCCAAATCTCGGTACGAACTTTAAAGGGAATGGCCCAGGCATAGTGGATGATCAGGAAGAATTGCATAATGTTTAGAGTGTCCTCGGTCATGTGGTTGGTGATGCTGCCAATGTCATTGATGCCATTTGAATCTGAGCAATAATAAAAAAGAAATTAAGGAATTTTGTTGCAATTTTAATAATAAAGATATGAAGAACAAATGTTTAAATAATTTTTAAATATCGTTTTTCTTTGTGATAAATATCTTTGAGGAAAATAAACAAAAGGTTTTTTGTAGACACGAATATTTATATAATAATATGCAAAGCCAAAAAAAAGGATGTAATTCCTTGTGGGAAAAAAATATTTCTATTGGCTTAGAGGATAATTTCGAATATTTTAAATTATTCTAAAAATGTAGCCATAGATTACTTACCACCCGAATTTTCCACTTGCTCTGAAGTTCCTTTGGAATCATCCTTTTTAGGTTTCTCATCCGATTCGCCGCCCCCGCCCCAATTTAGGAGCAAACTTTTTCGATAAATCAGACCCTGCAGGGACGATTTAATCCTGAGCCCCGTCATGTTCAGAATGTGCGTCGAGGCCTGGGACAATGCGCCCTGCGTCAGCGCGGCCAGCAGGACAATCCAGGCGATGCACCAGCCATTGGACAACAGATCCGACCAGGTGCTGCAGTAAATCCTCACCTGGCCAATGTTCGTGCCGAAGACCTCGTCGAATTCGGTGCTTACACTGGAGGTGGACAGCAGGCTGGACTCGGAGTCGCCCTCGGAGTCCTGATTTCCGGCAACATCGGCATAAAGTTGCTCTATATACTGCACTATTTTCTGTATGGCCAGCGGTCCAATCAATGCAAATAAATCAGCGGCCAGCTTCAAAATGCCGCCCAAGGCAAACATGCGCCAACTGTTCTTTATGTAGCAATACCACAAGGATGGCGACGAGTTCGATTTTTTCTGTGGATCAAAGTTGCAAAATTATACGAGTGCTCGCACAATGTATGGATATGGATATGGATATTTGCATACCACCTCCTCTGTGTAAACGTATAGAAAGTGGTCGTAATGCGACCTGGCACTGTCCTCCAGTTTCATTTGCCCCAAATCCTCAAGCTCCAACGGCTCGTTGTAGCCCAGCCAGAGGAGAGGAGTCAGCCACCAGAAGCAGGACTTGGAGTAAAATGTGGCCAGCGAGTGCTTGTAGCCGATTTTGCCATGGTCGTCCAAGTAGTCGTCGTGATAGCACTGTCAGAGAAAGGTTAAGGGATTTATATAAATGTATTCCTTAGGAAATCTTTAGTGAATTCTTTGGTAAAACTATTAACCTTTTGTTTATTGTGAAATTTTATTTTATCTTAAGAAAATTCCCGTGAATTCCCCAGGGATTCCCCGAGGAATTGCCAAGGGATCCCCGAGGAATCCCCAAGAAATTCTCAAAAAATCCCCAGGAAATCCCCAAGAAATCCTCAAGAAATCCTCAAGAAATCCCGAAGAAATCCCCAAGGAATCCCTAGGGAATCCCTAGGAAATATCTAAGAAATCCTAGGGAGTCCCTAAGTTATCCCTTAGTACGTCTTAAGGAAATGAAGTTGAAAAACATACTTACAGGTGGATAAATATGACATGTATTATAAATTATTAAAATTTAAAAACTGTTTCCTGACAAAACAAAGAAGTTGTTATAGGAATTCTTTAAATATAATCTAAATTATCTGAAAATTTAAACATTTAAATTTTAAAGTAGAGTTTTCTTTATGAAGCTCACAAATTGTTATATCTTACAGATCGCAGCCTCATAATTTCCACAATTTTAAAAATACATCTCTCTCCCTGAGCCTTTATATCCCTAGTGCACATCCTACTGCCAAACAAACAAAAGAAATAAATAAAATATTCGCGAAATAAACAAAAGCATTAAGCCTAAAATCTGCGCTTAACCTCAATTAACATTTAAACATGCAAATCGCATTGCGCTGTTGTCGCTTCCTCTCTCTCGTTATGTCAACTTGTACTTGTTTGGTTGTGGAATTAAAACCCAGCTTTTGTCATTCCCGTAATCAGAGCCAGTTGCCTTGGTCTAAGTTAATCCTTATACACTAACTAAGAGACTTTTGATTTAGTTACTGGACCAAATCTCAATAATATATCTTCACATACTAACCTCCTTATAAATGGTAAAACCATCCAATAATGCCAAGGCCATCATGCACATGGCGGAGGCACCCACCAGGCACGTCTGAAGCTCCAGGACATCCTCGTAGTACACCAGCTCGGACAGTTCGTTGGTGCGCAGGGCAAAAAGCACAACCTCAACGGCAGTACTTGCATACAGGAATACTGTAAGAGGAGGAGTCAGGACAACGAATACCTTCACTGATGTTTCTGTCAAACAACACTCACCTGTCGCCTTCTTGCGCTCCACAATGCGATGATACAGCATCAGAGTAAGTGTCAGCAGTGTGGCAAGGAGTGCATTCCACGCTTCTCCCATACCAATAACGATTAGGAAGTTCCGTTCCCTGGGGCCGAACTCAAAGAGCTGGTTGAGCTGACGGATGCTCCGATGGGGCAACAGGGTCCTGGCCAAATTCAGGCTGTTGGCAGCCAGCAGGAGCAGGGAGACAGCGGCACGTGCATTGTGAAACATAAGCAGTGTTTTATGGCATCTGCAGTCAAAGATTAATTATGAGTATGCAAACGGTTTAGCAACAATTCAAATTTATTTATAAAGCGGTTTTATATTTTCTGAAAAGTAAAGGTGATTTTATATTTAACATTTTCTTTATCTTCTATAAGTAAATAGTACAAGTAACTAATAAATTAAATGGAATTCCCCAACAGGTTTCCTTGTTTATCTGTTTATAATTAATAACATATTTTTACTAATCAAAGATTTAAGTTTTAGATTACAAAAACCCTATGTCTAGATATTCCATTAACACCATTTTATTAAAAAGTATAGCTCTAGGCAGCCGCCAGACACACATCTGCCCGTCCTTCTATAATTAACTGTAATTAATAATGATATTGATTGCATATATCTGAGCTTTTCATATTTATTTATATTGAAATGTGCACCCTCAGCACAAAGTGAGGTGTAGATGCAATTGAGATTTCACTCATTGAGAACACTTGGGCACGCGTCGCGTTATTCCCCGAATTCCGTTTGCATTTGTGGCTTTTTTATTTTATTTTCACTGTGCGGGATGCACATACAAATATTTCTCAATGGCAAATGCACTTGAGTTCCGGATATCAATTATTGGTTTTTAAGTGGATTTTTTGTTTTAAATGTTACAAGAGAAGGTCAGATTATTTTATGTAATTATATGGTAAAAGAAAGAAACAGTATGTTTTATTGAAATAAAGTCTGACATTTTTAGATATCAAACCATTTAAAGTTATCGTAAATATGTTGTTATTAAATACATTAAATATTAAATAAACAAATTCAAAGCCTTAGTTTCTTTTGAATCCTATATAGTTCCGTCTTCAAAAATATGTCGAGTTCTTGATTTTTAACACTTTTTTGACTTTTTAAACGAAAACTTTACTTATAACATAATTATGTTGTTTGGCACTCAAAAATGTATATTACTAAAGTCTTAACCTTAAAACCCAAATATTCAATTAAAAAACAACGCAGCCCATTTCAAAATTAATCGTTGTATAAAATCAAAGACATAAATCAACTTCTCCAGCTCCGTGGTCATCTCTCCTCCAGAATTTGTATAATCTAGAAAACGCATGTGCTAAATTTAAACAAATGTGCTCATTCGCCTACAAATACATTTGAGAAGAAAATGTACATACATATTTTAAATTTTATTTTAGTGGTGAATTGAGCACAGAAGTGAACTTGATAGCAAACACATCCTACGATGATCTCAGGAAGACTCCATCAAAGGAGCTTGTGACCCTATTTTAGCACATGCTTTTACACAATCTTAAAGAGAGCAAATAGCGCTTAATGGAGAGTGCTAACTCATTGTAAACAATACAAAAGCACACATGTTTATTCGGTTGGGATGCAAAACAAATAAAACAAATCGGGGAATTCTTTAAATTTAACTTCAAAATGTGTCAATACTGCTTTTTGTATAGCTTTAAGTTTGCTCTTTCTGAAAAACTCTAAGAATTGAGCAAGCACTTGCCTACGATAACGATTTATTACAATTGAAATATTGTACATGTAATGAAACTCACTTTTTATATCTTTTCCAAACAAATAGAAATCCACAAAGTAGCAGAATAATGCTCAGACAGGTAAAAACACGCTTCACACGGTCAATGCCACAAACATCTGTATTTAAGTTATCGTAAATAGAGCGAACATGACCGTTTAAATGATCACAGTGTATTATATTGAACAACTGCTTCATAATGGCTAATAAAACGAACTCATATGGCCCGGCACCGTAGGAATTTAATTGTGTTTTCTAAAGTTTAGATCCGGCGCCAGCGGGATCTCTGACTCTCCTCCCTCGAAAACGATATTACTTTTCTGATTTCATTCCAAAAATCTGTGTTTTCCTCCCGTTGCGCATATTCCTTTATACGTTTCCTTTATGCCATATATTGCCTACAATTAAATACGATTCTTGAGGCATTCACTTTTCGACTTTTTCGCGTTCCACAAACAACAACAGGTTGAGTAAAATTCAGAAGAAATTCTCAATATAAACAAACTATTTTGCAATCGGGAATATGCACTGCGATCTGGGCTGCCGCAATATGTGTTATGTGAGTTGTATCCGAAAAAAAAGAAACTTAATTTCCAACCGAGAGGCCGTCGTCGCGTCCACAGTTGCCATTCAATTATTATTATTTAAATTAATTTTTCTTATGCTTTTTTGAATAAACAAAATAGCAGCGAGATGAGAGATATGGAATTCGGTTTGTGGCGCACGTTTTCCGCGATTATGAAATCTTCCAGAGAAGAAAAGGCCGACTGACCGCGTCCGAGCATGGCAGCGCACTAAGCGAGCTCTTCGCGCACGCCGGAAAAATCACGAAGACTCTCTCGCAGCCACCCGAACTAGATCAGATATAGGAATATATATATATTGCACTGATCGTCGGGGCGAATCGTGCACGTGCGCTATTGAGGAAAGCTCTTCCTCACAGTTGAAAAATAAAAACAATTTAATTGATTTTATTATTTTGTGAGGTTTCTTTTGATGAGTTTTGAGGGGTTGCAGTGGTTTCTGAGCGAGATTTTGAGTGTTCTTCTTTTTGGATGCATCTTAAGATATTTTTACTAAGTGTTTAGGTGTTTTTTGGGTGGGTTTTCACTGTATTTGAGATGCATTGTGGGTGTTAATTCTTATACGACTTCATTGGTGAATTCATGCATGATTTCATTTGGTAAATCACTGTGATTGAGATTTCATAATTCATACATGATTTCATTGGTGAATTTATGTATTACTTTATAGGATAAATCATAGTTAAATTCAAGCATTATTTAATGTTTAAAGTCATGCATAACTTCTGAGATAAATTAAGCCCTGAAGTCTATTAATAAGATAAGAATTTAAGGTTTCCGAAGTTCGTAGTAATATCCTTATTAAATATATTTATAAATTATTTCAAGTTTTTCATTACATTTTAAACAAATTAGAATTTTGTGGTACTTAATAAATACATTTTAAATTTCATTCAAGAATACAAAAAACACCAAAAGTAAGTTTTAGGGATTAATTATCTAGCTTAGAACAAGGTTACTTTTTCTCTACGTAATTATTGATGATAACAAAACATGATTCCAGTCTCTTAAAGTCAGATTACATAAACTTACTTTCTAACTCCAATATCACGTTAATTATAAGCTGGACGCAGCCAGCGAACGAAACAGTAAATAACCACGAAACTAAACGGAGGAGAAGTAGTCACAGCTGCCGCACATGTTGTACAGGTGTCCCGAGGAGGGTTCAATAAAGAAGCGCAGCGCCTGGGTGCACTTTAGCTCGTGAGTGGCTATCTGCTGGTGCAGCAGCTTCTGGAGCTGTTCCATGTCAGCCGAGTGTTCAAACTGAACGCCGCACTCGCAGAGGAAACCCTTCTTCTCGCGCTGCAAGGGCTTCATCTGGCAAACGGGGCACAGAACCGCCTTCTGCTGCTGCTGCTCGTCATCTGGCTCATCGTAGAGCGTTTCCAAGTTCTGTTCGCCGAGGGCGTACCATTCGTTCACATCGGAGAGCAGCTCATCCAGAATAAGCTGCTCCAGCTCCAAGTCGTGATCCAACTCGCTGAGCTCCAGGCGAAGGATTTCCCTGAGTTCGGCCTGGAAAGGACAAGTTTTTATTCTTTTTTTGTACTTATTTATATGGGAATCCTTTAAAATACCAATTGTAATTCACGATTGGAGTCAGTGCACTTCTGGCGGGTATCACAGATGCGCTTGCGGTACTTCTGGAACGGTTAATAATACTTTTATTCCGGTTTGTTTGTATTTATTTGTAAAATTGCCTTACCTCACGCAGCATCTCGCGCAGTTTTGGCATTTGCTTGCCCATTCTTTGCCTTCTGGCCACATCCTGAGCATGCCGCTTTTGTTCAACGGACGTGTGGTACACTGGGACTTGTGTGGAATTCATTTCAATAAGTTTATGTTTAATAAGAACAAAATTTTGGATCAGCTGACTGCTAGAAAAATATGCAATGTTAAAATTTCGGCTGGTTTTTACGCTCTGCCACACGCCTGCCGTCTGAAAAGAAAGTGTATATTAACTAAGAAGCCGTCAAACCTTCAAATAACGCTTACAAATCAATTAAATTCTCAGCGGCTGTCAAATTATTAAACAAAAAGAAAATCTTACCAAAAAATACCCCGAATTCGCGCGGACTTCTGCTCAGAGTTGCCAATTTGGCTAGGTTTAATGTAAGCTAGCAGCTAGCGGGAAATATAGCTTTTTTTAGCAAAATAGTTGGCGTTATTTTAGTTATTTTTTACTTTTATTTTTACTTTAGCAAACACGTTAATAATTTGAGTATTTTCATTAATTTTTACAATTGTTCTTAAAGGTTTGGCGTTTTTATGACATCAGACAACTACTCAAACAACCTATTTTTAACTTATCTGGCATTTGGCATGACCAAGCATATCTTTGAAACTGGAAAGGCCTATGAAAATTAAAACTAGGTTATAGCCCTAAAAATAGCTTATTTCAATATAAATATATTATATTATATTCCAACAAAGTAATTAATTTGCACTTAAAATTAATAAATAGAAATCCTCTAGTGATGGTATTTATTCGATAGCTGCCTATCGGCCAGTGTGACCGCCTCTTCGATAACTCCCCCCGCTGACCAACACTGCCGCTCAGGGTTGCTTTGATCCGTTTTGACAGCTCTTGCATGGCATAGTGCCCGTTTCCGGTCTTTCTTTCCCTTTCTTTTACCAGCGTGTGTAGTGACCAGTAAGAGGTTAGTGCCAATATTTTGATAAAAATACCCCTTAAATTGAGGCGAACGCGCTCAAATGGAACTGTTTTTCGCTGCCCACAGATGCCAGCTCCGGTCGCCAAGAAACCAGCAGCGAAAAAGCTGCCCGCCGTGCCGGAATCGAAGCTGAAGTTCAGCAAGAAACAAATAAGCAAGCGGGTCGCCGAGTCGAAACGTCGCCTGAAGCGTGCCGCCGTCATCGCGCTGCGCAAGAAGGAGAATCTGGTGCGCGCCGAGAAGTACCAGAATGAGTACATCAAGGCCGAGCAGCGCGAGATCAAGCTCCGTCGCCTGGCCAAGAAGCGCAACCAGTTTTACGTGCCCGCCGAGGCCAAGCTCGCCTTTGTTGTCCGTATCCGCGGGTGAGTTATAAATGTGATGTTGCCTCCCGGACAAGACCATAACCTTTCCAATTCCCTCGCTTACAGTATCAACAAGGTGGCTCCCAAGGTGCGCAAGGTGCTGCAGCTGTTCCGCCTGCGGCAGATCAACAACGGTGTGTTCATCAAGCTGAACAAGGCGACGATCAACATGCTCCGCATCGCCGAGCCCTACATCACCTGGGGCTACCCCAATCTGAAGTCGGTGCGCTCGCTGATCTACAAGCGCGGCTTCGTGAAGCACAGCCGCCAGCGCGTGCCCATCACCGACAACTTTGTGATCGAGCGGAAGCTGCGGCAGGCGCACAACATCCAGTGCGTCGAGGACCTCGTCCACGAGATCTTCACCGTCGGCCCCAACTTCAAGTACGCCTCCAACTTCCTGTGGCCCTTCAAGCTCAACACCCCCACCGGCGGCTGGCGCAAGAAGGCCAACCACTACGTCAACGGCGGCGACTTTGGCAACCGCGAGGACCAGATCAACCGTCTGCTCCGCAAGATGGTCTGAGGAGGCAGCCGGCCAGCGGCTAGCTTGACGCTTGTGTTGGACGACAGCAAGTACGCGGTATGATGTACAACAGTGAGAGAAGAAGAAATAAAAGTAACTTTTATAAACCACGAATATTGCCGTTTAGTACAAAAAGAGGAGTCGGTGTTTTTGCTTCAAGGCGGTGTGTGTCTACGTTGCATTTCCGAGAATGCAGGTTACGATCCCCTGGATAGGTGTTTATGATGATTAAATGAAGATTTTAACTAGCAGGAAAATCATATTTCTAGTTAAGATTATTTTAAAATAGATTGATTCTTTGATTTGTGTGAGCAAGTCTTAGGAGCAATTTAAAAACGGAAACTGGAATCCGGTTACACTTTCTGGAATAAATTAGTTTTTAAAGATTATATTACAATCTCAAAAAGAACCCAACTTATGCTTAAAACGTCTGACTTACGTTTTTACTTTAAAATTTCGTTAAAATCTGAAGCTCAATCTTTCGAAATAAATTAAATTTCAAAGATTATATTACAATCTCTAAAAGAACCTAACTTCTCATAGCTTAACACATCTGAAAGGCGTTTTTACTTTGAAATTCCATTAAAATCTCAATCATAATCTTTATAAATAAATTAGTTTTTAAAGATTATATTATAATCTCAAAAAGAACGTACCTTAACATAGCTTAAAACGTCTGACAAAGGTTTTTACATTGGAATGTCGTTAAAATCTCAAGCTCAATCTTTCGAAATAAATTAAATTTTAAAGATAATATTAGAATCTTAAAAAGAAACGTGCTTATCATTGCTTAAATCATCTGAAATGCGTTTTTACTTAAAAATTTCGTTAAATTCTCAAGAATAATCGAAACCTTATCAGTTTTACAGACTAGAATCTGCATTAAGTCTGTTTATTTATCAAATTCACAGCACAAAAGAAGTTACTTTTTGGAAATTCCTTTAAAATCTGTTGCTGTTCAATTGCCAATTTCCAGCTCTCACTTCTGACTACTTTTTAGTAACAAATTTAATGTTTTAACTTCTAGATTTTTGAAGTTTAATTACAAAAATATATTAATTTTAAATAAGTTTTTGTCTCGAGTCTGGATGATGCTCTCATTTTTCTCAATATTGACTTAATTACATCGCAAGACATAAATTTGATGATCAACTTAAGTTCTACTTTGCCCTTTTATTCAGATTCTTGAAGTTTCATTACCAAATTTAAGCTTTTTATTCCAAATTTAATTATCAACTAAAGTTTTACTTCACATATTTTATATACAACCCCCAATACTTGCCGCATTCTTTAACTTAGTCCCTTCAATAACACAAAAGATTCTTTCTATATTTCTTCTACGCTCTAAAATTTGTTTATTTTTCTGTTGTTCTGGTCAAAAGTTTAAAGCGCGCTCAATGCACAACACTTAAATGCAGACAGCATGCTAAAGGCGGGGGTGCCATCGAAGGGGAAGGAAAAGTCGGCCAATCGTCGCTTTATTGAATGTATCATTTGCCTTTCAGCTGGCAGTGGATTCTCTTTTGATTTTTATATCAATTTTTTACACATTTAATATAGACCAAAGCAAGGAGATAAAAGTGTAAATTACAATCGCGTGGAAAGTAGTCAATATATAATCCTGGAGGGAGAAAGTGGCACCCCTTTCCGTTTTTGTGTATAATTTAATTAATTGTTAGCACATGAAGCACATGCCGTAGTCCGTCTGTAAGATTCCCATTTGTAGTGGCCTCCTACTGGTGTCCCCCGGCCTGTGTGGGCGTCACGTGAATGTTCTGGATGAGCCGCTGGCCCCAGTACTCCTCCAGATCGAATGGCTTGAAGTTCTTCAGCTGATTATCTGATTCGTTGCAGTAGATCACAGGCGGGCCCTGCTCCTTGACCTGAAGCGAAAAGTGTTGTTTGTTTGGCAAAGCATTGGAGAGCAACCGGATATTGACACAAAAAGGGACCGTAGTGGTTTAAGATTTTGAATAAGATCTTAAATTTAGGAAATAAAAGTTTAAGCAATGACAATGTAAAATTTTAACAGAAGAGGGGTTGTCTTTTGTTTTATTTATCCTTCGTTTGTTAGAAAAAAATAGAGTTAAAAGTAGGAAATTGTTTCAGGTGAATCCTTATAAAACGATTTTAAGATCAAGATTTCGTAGAATAGTGAATTAAGAATGTTTGGAGCTACAAATACTGAGAGAATTGCAAGAAGCTTTCATAAAATTACTTTTAATATTAGATAGTTACAATCCTTATACTTTTTCCTGATCTATTTCTTATGTATTATATTAATATTAAGGAAAGGAAAGGTTTGTTAACAATAAAACGTAGCAATGGATCATTAACCACGTATCTTAAAACCTCTGCAACAAGTAATGACTCATTAAACTGACCAAAAAGAGTATATAATTAAATCACTTCAATAAAACATTTAAAGATCTACGGTCCCTGGTTGCCGCTGGGCAGAAAGCAAGAGAGAGAGGTTGACAAGTGGATGGCCCTATTCCGAAATACCAGACGCTTCGCTTACCTTGTTCCAGGCCTCGTGAATGTAGCGGATCAGCTCGTCGTGCTGCGACAGCGGCAGGCTCTGGCTCTGGGCTTGGCCGTAGCTCGCTCCCGAATTACTGTTGCTGCTGCTGCTGCTGCTACTGTGCCCGCCCAGGGAGGAGGGGGAGTTGCCTGCGCTGTGATTGCTGTAGCCAGGAGCACTGGACGTCGCCCCCGCCGCCGGCGAGGGGGATGAGCCGACGTTGTTGTTGTTGCTGCTGTTGCTGTGATGGTGGTGATGGTAGCTGTGGAGGGCGTTGTGGCCGCCGCCGCCGCTGTTCTGGCGCCGTATATTGTAGGGATAGCGTCTGTGGTGGAGATAAAAGCAGAGCAAAAACATTTGAACAAACGTATAAACGAATGCCATGTATGTACCGCGGGTGTGCGTATGTATGTAAACACGGTCTTTTGTCGTCCAACAGAAGCACTTAAGGCGTTTTTGCAGTCAATTGCAGGATAATTCTGGGGTTCTACCATCATATTTTCATACCCGTTATTGCGTTCCATTTCGATGTGTCCTTGTTGTGAGATATTAGTCCTCAAATCGTCTTGTTTATCGCTTAAAAGTTATTTATATTCCCTCAATTTTCTCTTTCGCAGCAGTGTGACCAGCGCGGAATGTTGGTGCTTGGTGTTTGATATAATGCCACACTAATATTAATGAATATTTGTTAAATTTTTTGATGAAATGTTTGGGGAACTCTTTTGACGTGGAAATAGGATTTGATTTTCAGGATTTAGGAATTTTGTTTAAATTAATTTGATTTAAATTTAATGTTAAAAGGTGTATTTAATTGGAATCTGCTGAAAAGCTAAGGACATTTTTTTAAAAACTGCAATTTTATATGGTATATTTATATATAATTATACAGTTAAGGCATTTGAACATTATGTTCAAATTAGACTGAAAATATTCTAGTTTATTGATCACGAAAAAAGACTCACATAATTATATGTATAGTCCATACATTGTAATTTTCCTCGAGTTCTTTAATTAAATCTTTTTAGCAATTTTTAGCAGTACCATCGATCTGTTCCTAAATTTTAAATGAATTATAATAAAATGTTCGTATACTGGAGTAGTTTTTTAAAAGAGAAAACTCCAAATAAGTTTTTTGTTAGCAGAGACCTCATTTTCACTAATGGATATAAAATTTATTTCTATAATTATATTTGAAAAATAATGAAGCTATTTGTCTACTTGAAATTTTCCGCATATTTCTATGAAAGCCGATCTGGCATTTACACTACAATAGAAGCCAAATAATCTTGAAAAATTAATCCATTTATAACTATAAGTCTAGTCTGCAGAGAAACGGATAGACTGACAAGGCTATAAAAATTTAGTTCTACTTAATTTGCCAAATTTTATTTAGTTAGTTTTAAAACTGAGGAACTACTTTACGTAGAAACGAATAGAAGTGACTAGATCGACTCAGCTGCTGATGTTGACTCAAATTCTGATACCCTCCCCACTTTATAAAAACCAAAACACTTGAACATTTAGTGCAGAAAACCTTGAACAATTACAATTCGTCACAAAAAAACAACACTTTAACGTAGTTTAAAATACACAAATGTATTTGAAAACATTTTACAGGTTGCATTTGGAAGTGAATCAACAGTTTCGGGAATGTATTTGCTTTCTTAGTTTTTTGCCAAAGAAATATCCACGCAGATGCGTAATACATTTACCATAGTTATCAGTACATTTATTGTTTAAAATGCATAACATATTTCGCTATCGCTAAAGTAAGGTAAGTCCACGTACGTACATATATTACAATACAGGAAATAATAAAAAAAGGGGGATAAAATGCGTCATAAGAATTCCATTTACAGATCATTTACAATAATTCAACATGTAGATACGTATAAATAATGCTGGTAAAACGAGCCATTTGTCTTGAGCATTCATTTCCTTTTCGTCCCGCGACTCGTCTGCACTTTAATTGAGTAAAGGACACGTTACGTTTGTAACGCTTGCCAGTAGCAGCGAGGGGGCGTAGTCTGGGTATAACACACATATAAAATCTTTAACCTTAATTACATCGAATGAGTAATATTCCGTATATGCACCTACACCTGCACTTGGAGTTACAACTAGTTTGGCGGCTCCTCTAATCCCTCAGAAGGAGAAGCATTCGTTTTAATTCATAGATCATCATCTCCGATGCCCTCAAACGCCTCGTTGGACACCCGAGCTCCATTCGTCGCCCCGTCATTCCGGAAGAACACAGCCCCGAATGTGCGGGACGTGAGCCTCGGCTGCTGCTTCGATTTGGGGGCCAAGTCTTCGGATAGAAACCTCACTGGCGGCGTTGAGGGCGCTGTAGACGCAGAGCATGTTGATGAAGATGCCCATGTCGATGTGGAGGATGTGGAGCTGGGCGTGGACGATGACGAGGTGACTGCCGGCTGATCCTGTTCGTCGTCGCTGCTGGGATCCGCCTTGCCGCCTCCTCGATTGAGCAGCTCGTCGACCATGGCCTGCAGGCACACGGACATCAGCATGGCCTGCCCGCTGGTGATGGTTATCCAGCGCAGCGTCTGCTTCGCAATCAGATACTCGAAGGCCAGCTGCAGGTGCGTGGGCTCCAGGCGCGCCTCCAGGGGGTTGTGCGTGACGCTGACGCGCCACGACCGCATCCTGGTCACCCGAAACTTGGTCTCGTAGATCTTGGCGCCGCGCGAAGTCCTTAGGCTCAGCTCCTTGTTGCCAATGCTAACCAGAGCCATCGTGCTCGGCTCCGGATAGTCCACCTCTGCCTCATCGAACTGCAGGCAGCCGTAGGAGGGCAGCTGGCGCACCAATTCCATGTACTCCCGCGATCTTCCCTGCTGCTGCAGGCTGCCCAGCTGGCGGCCCACGCCCGGCGAACAGATCACCACCCACTCGCGGCCCACGTCGGCCACGGTCTGGTTGTAGAGAAGGCTGAGGGCCACCTTGCTGCCAGTCAACTTGGCGTCCAGGCCAGAGTCCCAGTAGCAGGTGCGCAGCAGCAAGTCGCAGGGCTGGACGTGCAGGCGCGTTATGTACGGCGACTCGAAGTCCATTAGTCGGCGCACCAAGTGCATCTCGTCCGTTTTCCGCATGCGACGCACCAGATACAGGCAGAAGAAGCGCGTCAGCTCCTCGGGCACCTGCAGCTCCTGGCAGACGGCCTTCAGCAGCGCCCCCACGTTCTGCTGCACGCTGCAGCTGACCAGCAGGCGTTCGCTCGCCGGACTCGTGAACACCTGCACCTCCAGCTGCTGCTCCTCGCAGTCACTCGTTACCATGGCCTCGGCCAGCGCCGTGTCTAGCTGGGCGCGCTGCAGGAACTGCTGCATGTGGGCGGACCGGGCGACGCGGCCGTCCTGGCCCACCATCTGCAGGTACTGCTCCAGAGCACTGCGCCGCGTCTCCAGCTGGCCATTGGTCAGCGGCAGGAGGCGCTTGGGGGGGAACGCCGGCAGGCTTGCGCCCCTGCAGTGCCTGCGCAGCTGCTCGTTGAGCGAGTGGAGCTGCTTGTAGCGCAGGCGACAGTGGTAGACGCCGTTGATGTGTATGTTGTACGCTGTGTAGGAGGGCGAGGAGCCCAGCTCCTGGGTGTCCGGTATGGAGAAGTGCATCCTGCTGCTGTGCGACGGCGCCGGGCCAGCGGCTCACACCTGCATTGTTTTGCACTCGCTGCACTGCTGCACCACTGCTGACCGCGACAAATGCCTTTCAAAGTTAATTAAAATTCAATTGTTCAATTTTCGCCTTACTAACACCACTAGGGCTGGGAGTAACAGCGATAATAATATCGATAAATCGATGTTATGGTGTTGATATTTTTTAAAGCGTGCGATATTTTTTTAACAAAGTTTGAAAATTATATTATATTATTATGTTATACTTGACACTTTTCCGCAATAAAAATTAATAACTGAAGGTTTATTTTATACTGGAAATTTAATAGGATGTGAGTTGCTTTGATTTATGTGAGGTTTATGCGAATATATTTTACACTTCTACAAATACATGAAATCAAAATAATGAAATAGAAGTTAAAAAGCAGGTTTATCATTCAACTTCGTTTTATTTTTATTTGTTATTTCGTTTTCTTTTTATATGTTATTTCGTTTCATTTTTATTTATTAATCGCTTTAATTATTATTCACGAAATTTATCGCATAAACTGAGTTATTTGTTTTGTAAAATTCAGCTCAACAAGTGTTGTTTTTTTTAATTTATCTACGTTTACAGAGTTTACGCCACAAAATGTCCTCCGCACAGGATCCTTTGTCCGAGAACTCTGCTCTGAGGAGCAAGATTCGAGTGCACGATCGTGAACAGCGCCAGGAGTGCCGTATCCAGGCGAAGGACTCGCTCCGCTTGGGCTTGGGACAGATCAAGAAAGAGGTGGCGACACTCGAGGACCTGGGCACCAAGGATGTGCTTGGACTGGCCTCAAGGATAAAGCGGCGGAAGCATGCCACATCCGAAGACCTTTACCGCTTGGCCCTGGCTTTTCTTCAGGGGAACGAGAACATCAACGCCTTCGCAGCGATTCCTGGCGCCATCCATGTGCTGGTCAAGGAGCTTTCAGGTAACTACATGTCCAAGAGAGAGTAGTGCTATGTTTAATGATGATGAATATCCTTTTAGGACCTGACATACAGCGCCAGATCGATGCCGCAGAGTGTTTGTGCAACCTCTCCCTGGGCGAGGCTCACGTGTCCGAGAAGATAGCGAGTCTGGCGGGCAGCTACATGGTCACCTATCTGGACGGCAAGGAGGAGCGACTGAAGCACAGTTGCCTGTGGACACTGGCCAACATATTGGGCACCAGCGAAAAGGCCGCCCAGACCTTGCTCCAAATGCAGTTGGTTTCCAAATTGTGGAAGCTGTACACGGCGAGTGGCTGCCAAGAGGATGCCGGCACTTGTCTGTTCCTGGTGGCCACCCACTCCCCGCAGCATGTGGGTGCCGAGGAGCGGAAATACCTGGCCCAGCACTTGCACGAGAAGCGTCCTGAGGATCCTGCCAGCGAGTACTTCATGTACATCGTCCACCAGTTGGAGTTAGTGAGCCCTGATCATGGCCTCGGTGTCCAGCAAGCCGAGAGCTTAGTGAACTTCTTTGGAGCCACTTTGTTGCGTGGAGAGTTTAGTTCGTTCCCGCAGAAGCTGCGTCTGTTTTACGGAGTGCGGGTGTTGGCCAATCTGGCGGCCAAAGGCGACGCTACACTCTTAGGAATCCTGGCCAATCCAGACCACCTTGTGAGTGTCCTTAACCAGCTATTTGCCCTACGCAAAGCTCAGCTCAGCACGGAGCTAATGCGGCTGCTCAGGAATTTCCTAGAGCTGAACATCTGCGACTCCAACCTTATCCTAGATCGCTTGAAAGTATACGCATGAAGTTAAGGTCAAGTCTTGTGAATCTCTTTATTGGTCTGAATGTACATACAAACATGTATTGGAGTCAAGCCCTGGGCTTCGGAATATGTAGGAGGTAATCCAAAGTGGGAAACATAAAATATAAATAAATAATACAAGTTACAAGTTACAAGAAAAAATAAAAAACAGTTCTTTGGATGATAACTTAAATGTCGTCTTCGAAAAGAGCAATTATGTGTCGCCGCTGTGCCTCGGCGTCGGCACTAATCTCCTTGCCACAGTGGGCATTGTGATGCGTTCCGTTGTGGACCTCCAGTTCGGAGACCGAGTCAAATACTAGATTGCACTGTCCGCAGCGAGCTGAGAATATGGGGGCCAAGCTCGATTGGCAGGGTGGAGTGACGGCCGCCCGTTGCAGCTTCTCCAGGAACGTGGCCCGTTCCTTGTGCCTGCTTTCGCCTGCTCCCTTGGCCATTCCGAAAGGCAGTGCTCCGCGGATGGGAATGGGCTTCTTAACCGTCGGCGTACAGGTCGAGTTGCGGCTCTCCGAGCGCTCAATGGCAAAAAGGACATTGTTCTCTTCCGTGATGGGCGTCGTTGTGCCGCTGATGAAGTCAAAGGCGGCAAATGGTTCATCTTCTGCCAGCAGCGGAGCAGGAGCCTCAGCGGGCACTGGGGGAGCTTCAGCTGTCTTCTCGCCATTGGAGACCTTCACCTGGTTGAGTTTCTCGGCCAGAAGCGAGTCCACGGAATGTTCCTGCAGCCAGGTGCAGGTTTTGTGCAGGGAGAATATCATCCGGCGGATGAACTCGTGGGGCGAAACCATCTTCTGTCGTCTAATGTCCAGCAGCTTCGTCACCTCGGTCACAAACGCAACGAACTGGAACTCCACGCAGTTGTCCAGATGCGCCTGCTGCGAGTCCTCGAACATGAACCGCTTCGAGCAGGCCGGACACTTGCGCTCCTTCCACATGGGCTCCGGTATGTTCACTTTGATGTCGCGCAGCTGCACCTGGTCCTGGTCCATGGGATCGTCCTCCTCGAAGTTCGTCTCGCTGTAGTTGTAGCAGTTCTTGTGCTTGCGCAGCAGGGCGGCCTCCTCGTTGTCGTCGCTGGAGCTGGCCGCACCGTAGTCCTCGTCGTTGCCGCTGCTCGTGGGCAGCTCGTTGTCCCTGGAATGTCGCTGGAAGCTGTTGTGACGCTGCTGGTGCTTGTCGAACAGCACGTTGAGGTACTGGATCCGCTGCTCGGAGCTGCCGTCCAGCTGGGGAGCCGTCTGGTTCAGCAGCTGCTTGTGCACCTTGTCCTTGGGGGCCTGCACCTGGACCCGGCTGTTGTTCAGCAGCAGGTCGTGGCCCGGTCGCTGCTCCACGTACCGCAGGTCCGCGGCAGTGAAGAGTGCGCTCTCCTTGTCCACCTTGTTCGCGTCCGAGATATTCACCGCCTTCTGTTGGTACAGCTCCGCCACCTTGAGACTGAGCGCATTCTTGATGCACTGCTCCCGGAAGGTGACGGCGTGCTTCAGATACGAGATGCAGGGAGCACAAATGTTGCGCGGCAGGCCGTCGTCCGGGGAATTCTGCGGGTATTTTAGACATTAAAACAGAGAATAGAGATTAGAGAACAAAGAACGCTTACCTTCAGGCCCGTTGTCTCCTCCAGAAGAACGCTAATCGGCTTCTGCCAGTTGAGAAACTCGTTTGTGGATCCGTGCAGGTAGGTGGGGATCTTGGCGAAGATTTCATAGTCCGCGGGGCTGCTGCAGACGCGGCAGATGTTGCCCAACGTCGTCATATTAATGCTAAAACTCTAACTTAATTCTAATGACGGAAAACTAAACAAAACAATGACAATTTTCTCTCCGCCGGCGATTGTTTTTTTCTCTGCCCAGTGTTGCCAGATGCAAGTTCTATCTGTCTTTGGTATTTTCACACTGCTTCACATACGGCCACACTGAGGCTCGCGTTTACTACAAGTTTGTTATTCTTTTTAGTTTAAAAGCATTTTAAGTTAAGTTAACCGAAGCGCACAAAGCAGTTTTAAGTTAATCATGTCCGCCCTGACACGCTGTGCCTTTTTGCTCCTCACGCTGGCCGTTTGCGGTAAGTGAATAACGCGCAAAGTCGGAAAATGCCCGTCGCCTAGTGTTTAATCTCGGCTTTGGGTGTGGCTTGGCAAGTGTTCATTGAAATTGAAATTAATCACCGAATATCTGCAGGCAGCTGGGCCATTCGCTGCTACCAGTGCTCCTCCGACCAGGATCGGAAGGGTCACGACAGTTGCGGAGCCTACAAGCGGTTCAATCGCACGGAGCACATAGCCATCGAGTGCAACAGCGACGAGAGCCACATGCCAGGATCCTTCTGCATGAAGGTGGTGCAGCAAGGTCCCCGCGGATTTATCTGTGAGTTTGATACTTTCCTTTTTCAAGGAATTGTAATGATTTTTATTATATCCTAATTAATTGCACATTTTCATTCGTTTCCAGGGGACGGCCGTTGGCGTCAGGTGATCCGTCGATGCGCCTCCGTTTCGGATACCGGAGTGACTGGAGTCTGTAATTGGGGCGTTTACGAGAACGGCGTCTACTGGGAGGAGTGCTACTGCTCCAGCGACAGCTGCAATGGATCCAGCCTTATACAAATGCATGGATCCCTTCAGCTGCTCCTGGCTTTCCTGCTTATGGGCGCCGCATCAAGGATTGTAAGGAGCTAAGAAACGAATTTTGGCTCCTCAAAACCAAAAAATCAACAAAAAAAAGAGACAAATTGTGCCTTTACACACACACACTTTTGATAATCTATAAGCTGAGAATGACTTGATAGCAGAATCACATTCCGTCCACATTTCCATTTTACAAAGTTAAGTAAAAAAGTTGAAAATATAAGCCAGATCTTGTGACACTAAGGCAGGTCGATTTATCGAACTAAAATGGAAACTAGCAATTGTGTCCTAAAAAGTATAATCTAAACCATAGTAAAATCTTTAAAATTAATTGATTTATCTCTTAAAAATTGCATACAAACAAGCCTAATTCGTTCAATAAACATATCTTTATTATAAGTACTAAAAAACTATTTTAAGAAATAATTTCAAGGCACAATTGTTTAGAATTCATACAATTCCCTTCGTTATACGTTGGTAAAGTCGATCTGCCGTACTGTACACGGACTTTAAGCTTTATAAGCTGCGAATATTGTAAACATTTAAAGTAAATCCAACAACCAGAAAGTTGTACACATCGAATCTCGAGCAATACACCCACAGTCGAAATATATTTCTCTTTGTAGAGTTTTTACACAAGATTATTTTTTACAACCGCTCTGAAGATTCATTAGGGACTTGAGGCCGAATTCCGCCCAACCAGCCTTCGGATCCTTGGCCACTGCGGTATAAACCATGGTGGATCCATCTTCAAAGGTTTTCATGGCAAAGAATGATGCTCCCTCCTGCAACCAAACGCGCATCTCTTCGGAATCAGCCGAGTTCAAAGCATACGAATCATCAGAGTTCTTGCCGTACTGCAGAGGTTGTATTAGAAAACTGGAAGTTATTATCGTAACAGCAATCTCACCCATTTATTGTAAATTGTCATCGGTTGATTCTTTTGGGTCCATCTGAGCACTTTCAGGTAGAAGACCATAAACTTGTGCACATTCTCTTTGGCCTTGATTGATGGCGACCGGTTGAACTTGGCCATCGCGTCGAGGGTGCTCCGGCAGATCTCGCGATCCTTTGGCCTTCCGAGAGTCTGACAAATGGCCAATGCGATGCGTCGCAGGCATTCAAACTCCTCGTCCAGTACCTCCGGCCCCAACATTGAAAATTTGGTAATGAACTTGTCAAAGCTTAAAAATATATCTACATTTGTATGAAGTTTGGAAGGTAAGTGGAAATGCTGGGAAATTTTGAGCAAAAGCTAGTATGATTTTGATTTTCTGAGTACGGCAAAAGATATACATACCTTATATAAAGGAAACTAATAACTCTTCTCGTAACATCTTAATATTATTAATATTATATATTTAATTGCATTACATGTTGTACGATAAAAACAAGATACGTTATCATGCTTGTTACAACAACGGGAAAAAACTTGTTGGAAACATCGAACAGACCCAAGAGGCTGACTCTAAACTGGTAAAGATCCAAATGAGTGACGAATACTTCCATCTAAATGTAAAAGAAGGTAGTTTTTTTAACCTAAACTGTAATTTTCCGTAATTTACTCACCTCTCGGTTCCATTCGGTCAGTTCGCTGAGAAGGAACATATCCGGGATTAGTTCGCGAATATATCTGAACTGATTGACTGCTCCTTCGATGGTCAAGCTAAGGATAAGCATGTCGAGCATTATTTTAACGAACCAGAACCAGATCCAAAACTGGTAGAACTGTCGGTCGGCTATCATTTTGTAAGAGATCGCCATCATGCCGAAAAGTGTCTGGACCAGGCTTAAAAACAGATATTTATTGGAGAGCTTCTCTAGTGAAGTGACCAGATAGGAAATCTCTCTAAAAAGAGCCATAGCATTCTTTAGCTTCTGTGTTCTCCTGTAATATTGTGTCTCCAAACGCAGATATTCGTTCAGCTTGGAAAGTAGAACACCTAAGCTGAGGTACCAAATAAAGCAGAGACGCTCCATCAAATTACAGCAAATGACGGAATAAGTGGAGCTTGACCAACTTAGAAAATTTCCTTGATTTATCCTAAATCGAAACAGTGCCAATAAAAAGACGATTTCCTGTACCTGACAGCCGAAAGATAATATAATCAGCCACAATTCTCTTCCGCCACCGAAACCAATCAGTGAATGGACTGACAGGGCTGTCACTCGATGAAAGAGTCGAAGGTATCGGTTAATTAACGTGATCACTTCTTTGCCGTGAGAAAGCTGGAGGTAAATCAGTGACAAACTGCTGGATGTAATGATCACAAGCCGTGCAGAGTTCACCACTTGATCAACCAAGCTGGGTAGATTCCATATAAAGCAACAGCACGTAATGGCATTGACACAAAGCGGCACGAGGTGCAAAATTATTGAGAACCACTTCCACCACCAACGATTCCACCAGCTCTCGTCCATTGCCATTTCATAGTCCTTTGGATGCTTAAAGTGCCAAAAGACTGCTCCAATGCATTTGGTGTAATAGAACCATCCGCGCAGAAGGATAATGGAAACTTTGGGTATCTCCATCTTCCGATGGAACCTCTTAAGAGTAGCTGTGACTTTCGATTGAAAAGAAAAGTATTGTTGCTATTCACAGTCCCTGCGAATGCATTAGGTTATTGAAAAATTACATCTCTGATATCCTTTAAACTGACAAGTCAAGTTGTCAACTTCGAAGATAAGTATCTGGATATGCTTGCTTTAGTCTTACAAAGATACATTTTCTTGTACAATTTATTTGTGACTTTTTTACATTATACTTTGAGCTCAAGTATTGCCTTAACTAAGCCTCTTTGACAATGATAAAGTTAAGACTTCCATCTGCATTCGGTATTGAACAATGACTGTGATGTAGGTGACCAAGCCCGACAGAAAGGTTAACATCAGTTCATTGGATATGACGAACAAGCCCAGCGGACGCACTTGAAACTCGTGCAGATTAAGATGGGTGAAAAATACCTCAAGCTAGGGAAATAAAGAAGATATTTTATATAAAAAGGATGGGATTTTCGCTATTTACTCACCGTTGTGTGCCACTCTTTGTTTTCACTGAGATGGAAGTTTTCTAGCATCAGGGAACGGATGGTTTTGAACTGAAGCTTTGCCCTTTGCACCGACAATGTTAACAGCAACAAAGTTAATATTTCAATCGAGACCTTGGACCAGTGCCAGCACAAACCAAGCTCCCCATGGATGAAGGTACTGTAAGAGATCAAGGCGAGACCAACGCAATTCCGGCCCAAGCCCAACAGGAGTGGCAGGTTGTAAAGCCTTTGGAACAAGGATGTCAACGACTGCACGTCCTCGTAAAGGGTTAAGCACGTGTCCAGGCTCTTGCGGGCCTTCCTCAGTTTCCGACGGGTGGGATGCTCTTCCAGGGACTCCAGTTGGGACTTGAGTTTGGTGCGAACATAGTCGTTCAGATCGGCGTAGAGTAAACCCAATGTTAGGTAGCCCACAGTGGCGATGTGCATGAGAAGACTACACCCTAAGGAGGCAAAAAAGTCGGCTATCCAAACGTATGTATCCTTCGCAGTTCCTTTCAAAATGTACAAGCGAAGTAGAAAGGAGCCCTCATAGGCCAGACAAACAAGTGTTAAAGTCAAAACTGTAAGTTCGTGTGCTTTTCCAAAACCTTTTTGATTCCGTTTGCAGACATTTTGAACTTTTAGAAACAGTTGCAGAAATCTTTCGGCCAAATGAGTGAAACTTGTGCGATGAACCAGAGGCAATCGAAGAAGGTAAAGGCCGCAGGCAACACTTATTAGCATAAAGAGAATGTGTAAAAATTGCTGGATCGTATCACTTAATGTTGTGTTCCAGGCGAAGTAGGCGCAGGTGGAAATACCTATACATCCTAAGCGAAACACAAACAGGGACCACTTCAGCCTAGTACCACTTTCCTCCGCCACTTGGCCATCAGTTGTAGTTTTGAACTTGAAGCAGAAAATGCCGAGAAATCTGGCAATGTTAAACATACAGCGAAGAATTACCGCTGAGAGTTTTGGAACACACAACTGACGACGGAACTCGAACATTTCCGGCGGGGTTTACACTTGGATTGGCGCGAAAATAATGGTCACAAACTTGCCCTGAAGAGCAATACGCTAATGACTTCTCCGACAATATCGAAGGTGACGGGTGCATGTCCTCCAATCAATTTATCTCTGAACATCGCGAAAGGTCTGAAAGCTTTTAAATTTCGAATGTCCTTATAGTTGATCCTTTGTCGTGTTAGAAATGACATTTTAAGAAGATTAAACTATGCATTAACGATTCAATTTGAACGTAACTTCGTATCTTATATGAATGTGAGCTTAGCTTTTGATACTTATCTTTTTCCTCTTCCTTCAACAAATTGCCTGCAATGCACAAGCAAAGCAACGGTAGCGAACAAGAGAGTTTATTTTCTTTTTGATTACAATTAAAAGGTGTAACAAGAAAACAAATAAATTCGAGTTTGTTCCTAGGGAAACCACTCTTATGATTATTTAATTCAATTATTTGGGGATAAGCAAAAGGAAAATATAAGTTAGTCCTTGAATACGGCATTTGCACAGAGCTATTTATAGACGTTTAATTTGAAATGTAATTTGATAATTTTTTCCATTTTTTTTTAATTTGACTCCTCCGGATTTTGTAATGATACAAATAAAGGCTCCAGTTGCATTCCGTACTGGATGATAAAAGTAATGTAGGTGACCAAGGCGGACAGGAAAACCACCAGCATTTCGTTAGATATGTTGACCAAGCCAAGAGGTCGCACTCGAAACTTGTGGAGATTAAGATGGGTGTAGAACACATCCAGCTGTAGCGATTAAAAATTATTCTTTAACCTTTTTCTGGAATAAAATTTTCCCATCTACTCACCGTTGTGTGCCACTCCTTGTTTTCACTGAGATAGCTATTCTCCAGTGTCAGTGTATGGATGACTCCGAACTGAACCGCGACCCTTTGTACCGACAAGGTCAGGAGCAGCATGCACAGAATTTCATTCGAGATCTTTAACCAAAGCCAAGTGAGGCTAAGCTCGTGATAGATATAGATACTCAAACAGACAGCGACAACGCTGCTGCAATTCCTACCGAAGCATAAAACAAGCGGGAGGTCAAAGATCCTTTGGAACCTCGAAGTTAAGGATTGAATGTCCACGTAAAGAGCCAAGCACTTGTCCAAGGTCCTGCGCACCTTCCTCAGATTCCGACGAGTGGGCTGCTCTTCCAGGACATCTAGCTGAGATCTGAGCTCGGTGCGAACAAACTCATTGAGATCGGCGTAGAGCAGTCCTATTGCCAGGTAGCCCACAATGGCAATGTGCATAATAAGTTTATTGCTCAGAGAGATAAATGTGTTTACGAAAAACTCTTCGAATAGGTGAAGCCGAAACAAGAAGACTCCCTCGTAAACAGGACAAGCTAGAGTGAGGAGTAAAATCACTAGCTCATGGGTTCCTCCAAATCCCGCTCGTTTCCCTTTGAAAAGCCTTTGAACTCTTTGGAAAAGATGGAGAAATCCGTTGACCAATTGAGTGCATTCTGTGTTCTGAAAGAGGTGCAATCTGAGGAGGCACAGGCAGCAGGCAACGTTCAGTGGCATTCGGATGAAGTGAATGAATATTCGTAACAAATCACTTATTGTAATGATCCATTTCATGTATCCGATGACGCTCCAACACAGGCATCCAACGCGAAAGACGGCCAATGACCACTTCCACCACAGACCATTTTCCTCCATTGTCATTTGGCCATTATTTGTGTTTTTAAACCTGAAGCAGAGCACTCCCAAATATCTGGCACAGTGGAACATCCAGCGGAGAATTGTCGCAGCTACTTGTGGAACACTCATCTCGAGCTCGAACATTTCCGGCAAGGTTTTAACTTGGATTGAAGGGGAAAATATAATGGTCACTGACTTTCACTGCTGAGCAATTCGCTAATGAGTACTTCGGCATTATCTAGAGTTAAGGGTTTAATTCCTGATGTCCTTTTATCAAATTAACCCCTGTCAAAACTGTCCCGGCAAGAAATGATCGTTACAAAAAGATTAACCCATGGATAAACGCTTCGAATTATACTAACTTGCTCCAAACTGTAACATTTTGTAGTTTTGTACATGGTATTAAATAATATGCATTTTATAAGCTTATATAACATTTTTTTCTATTCATAGATTTTTCCTTTTTCTTCGAAACATTTACTATAATTATATTGATCCTAAATTATCCTTTTTAAAGATTTCTTGTTTTATTTTGAGCTAAGAAGTTCCATTGCTAACCATATTTAATAACGATAAGGATAAAGCTTTCAGCTGCATTCCGTACTGAATGATGACGGTGAGATAGGTGATCAAGGCGGAGAGAAAGTACACCAACAATTCGTTGGATACCTCGAACAAGCCCAGCGGACGCACTTGAAACTCGTGCAGATGGAGATGGGTGAAAAAGACCTCCAGCTGTGGGAAATAAAAAGGGATAATATAAATTATGTACAATGGAAAATTAAATATATTTTATTAAAAGATAAATTATAGACATCTACTCACCGTTGTGTGCCACTCCTTGTTTTCGCTGAGGTGGCAATTCTCGAGCACCAGTCGACGGATTGTTTCAAACTGAATCTTTGTCCTTTGCACCGACAAGGTCAAAAGCAAAAAATTTATAATTTCAGCCGAAATATTCGACAAGAGCCATGGCAGGCTAATATCGAGGTTGATAAAGGTGCTGTAAGAAACCAAAGCAACTGCAATGCAGCTCCGGCCCAAACCTAAAATGAGCGGCAGGTTGTAAATCCTTTGGAACAAGGATGTCACAGATTGTACGTCTTCGTAAAGGGTCAAACACGTGTCCAGACTCTTGCGCGCCTTCCTCAGTTTCCGACGGGTTGGCTGTTCTTCCAGGGCTTCCAGTTGGGATCTGAACTCGGTGCGAACAAACTCATTTAGATCGGCGTAGAGCAGTCCCGACGCCATGTAGCCCAGAACGGCGAGGTGCATGAGAAGTTTATTGCTTACGGACACATAGATATCTACAATCCAATATTTGTGTGATAGAAATAAATAAACCGAGAACACTCCTTCGTATATTAGGACACTAAGAGTGAGGATTAAAAGCACAAGTTCATGTGTTCCTCCAAATCCCGTTCGCTTCCTCTTTAAAAGCCTTTGAACTTTTAGAAAAAGTTGCAGAAATCTGTTGATCAAATGAGTGCCGTCTGCACCGTGAACCAGGTGCAATCTCACAAGGCACAGGCAGCAGGCCATGTTGAGTACCAATCTGACGATATGTAGGAATTTTCTTAACAAATTATTTACCGTGACGATAAATTCGATGTATTTGAATGTAAACAAACATAGAGATACCATGCGAAGGATAGCCAAGAACCACTTCCACCAGGCACCATTTTCCTCCATCGCCACTTGACCATCTGTTGTGGCTTTTAACTTGAAGCAGAGAATGCCGAGATATCTGGCTAAGTGGAACATCCAGCGAAGGATTGCCGCTGAGAGTTTTGGCACACTCTTCCGACGAAGGAACTCGAACATTTCCGACAAGGCCTTAACTTGGATTGAGAAGGAAATAAAGTAGTCACTAAACTGTCCCGAGGAGCAATTCGCTAATGAGTACTCCGACAATGTCTTAGATGACGGGTGTATGTGCTGATAGCAATTGATGTTCTTGAAAGCTTTGAGCGAGAAATTAAAATTAGAGATTCATCTAATCCGATTATATCCTTACTATATCCTTACCTTTTAGTTAGTTCCACGAAAAACTCCAAAATTAATTTGATTAAGTTTTATAACATTTATTTTTGATTTTTTTGTTCTTGCCACTTTGTTCCTTTACAATATTTTAATTAATTAACATTAACTTATGCCTTAAATGTTTTAAATTTGTATCAATTTATTATTAATTCTTCTTTTATTTATTTTTAATGCGGAATACTTTTCAGTTTACGTAATTTTATGAGTAAGAATTGCGCGTCTGTTAACACATTCTCGGCTTAAAATAGTACGCTAAAATTCCAATTTATTTGTTTTTTATATCAATTATGTTTGTTTTTATGCATGTATATCGTCTCGTACACTAAAATCGACTCTTTGCTAAGCTTAAATGTTAGATTTATAAGATCGTATGAATATGGAAATCAAGTAAATTTGACTACAAGGCAAAGAATAATTTTCCTATGAATGAGTGCAGAGAGAACCATAGAAAATGAATTATTTTTTCGCTAGGTGCATGTGAGAGAGATAAAACGGAAATGTTAATGCCAAGTTCCTAATGCTAAGTCCTGATGGGCCTACTCTATGAGTGCCCACCAGGCCGTCTGGCTGCCTAAAGTTCCTTTTTCCTATACAACTTCCTTATTCGATCCGAACGAAGTGAGAAAAATTTGCTCAATGTTTTTTTGTTCTTTGAAGATGACCATGGATGATGGGACAATGGTTGAGGTGTATGGTTAAGAAGCGAGAACTTAAGCCATATAAAACACACACATCTAGATTGCGTCTATGCAGTTGGAAGATGTAAGAAATAAAGGAAAATAAATTAAGATTTTTTTGTATCCAAAAATATATTCATATTACGTATTTGTTCTTAGGTTTTCTGATACAAATAAGAAAATTATATAAACCTTTGGTGGGATATTTTATGCATAACTGGTACATGGTTGAACTATATATTAAAACACATTTAGGTCTCTGTTATTATCCGCTCCGCATAAACGCAATTAATATGTTAACAACTTTGACAGACACATACACACAAACATTATTTAAGACTAATATTTAACGTTAAGATGTCCTTCCTCCGCCAACTTTTTGTTGTTCCTCTAAGACTGTGTAAACGAAATCACAATTTAAGCAGATCGGGGGATAGGTCCTTCGTCCTCCTCAGACCACGATGGGCGTGCGACCGTCCAGGGTCTTGCTGTCCGTCAGGTTCGATGACAGCGAACAGGATGTGTTGTTCTCGTCCTCGGGCGGAGGATTGTGCAGCTGAACCTGTGCGGTGAGCGTGATGGAGTCACTATGGGACAGCTGTGGCGACTCTAGATTCTGAGGCATTAGGAGCACGCCGCTGGGATGAGCCGGCGAGGGGGTGTGGATCGCATAGAGGGAACTGCTGGCCGTTGAGCTCTCGCTCGAAAGGGGCAGAAGCAGCTCCGGCTCCACCGGAGGCGATGGCGATGGGCTGTTCACCTGGGTCACCATTGTCTCCTCCTCGCTGCTACCCACATCGTTCAGCTGCGCCACCGTTTGGTGGATCCTCACGTGTTCCGCGTCATCCGAGTCGTTCAGCTGGTAGTAGAGCTTCAGGCTGTCGTCCAAAATGGGCGCGAATAGGCGACGGAACTGCTCCAGCAGGGCCGCCTCCTCTGAGCCCGGCTGCTCCCCTCCCTTGAGGACAACTACCTCCTCCGAGTCTGCTTGGTGGAAACTAAAATCAATCGCATCCTCCACCACGGTGGCAATGCCATGCCTCTCATCCACTTCTATTGAGCAATCTTTAACACTTCGTTGACCTCGTCAGACCTTGCCCTTGGGCGACTTTGATTTCGTTGGCGTGCCACTGGAAATTAAATATTTAAAAAATAAAAATATATTAACTGAATTTCTTTGTAAGTGAAGTGAAACTCACCTGGCCTCGTCTTTCCCAGTTTGCGTCTGCGCCGTGGAAACCGTGTTCTTGCTGTAGGGCGCTTGGAACGAGGTGGAGGTGATGGTAAAGTATCCTCCCGGCTTCGGCTTCAGATGCCTGTTGTTCATCTGCATGTGGACAGTCTTCATGAACTCGATTTGATGGGCCAGCTTCTGGACTTGTTCCTGCAAAGATTACAAATTTTTGAGCTTGTCTCTTCCTAGTTCTAGGTTCCATGAGACCCACCTTAAGCTCCTCGTTCTCTTGGTAGAGATCCGGCGACTCCTCCGGGACAAGGCCCACCCCGTTCAAGGAAAAGGAGGCTGTTATGCTCCTCACCTTGGCCTTCTGGTCCCACTTGTCGCCCTGACCCTTGAAGACCCTCAAAATCTTCGGACCGAACACCAAAGCAATGGTTGTGGTCGTCGAGAGTTGAGTGCGCACAAATCCCAGCATGTACTTGTAATCGGGACCAGCATTTGGAAAGAGCATGACACTGTTTTTGAGTAGAAATTAAATAAAAAATACATTAGTTTTATATTTACTTTACTTAAATATGTAATTAAATTAAACCCTTACACGCTGGCTTAATTTAAATTTTTAACACTGGCCCATTAAAATATTTTAGAGCTCTTTTTCAATTTGAAAATAAATTCTTAGCACCTTCCATTCGGCAGCCAATTAACACTTTACACAATACTAACCTAACCCAATTGGGATAGGTTTAGGTTCGTGGCACAAAAGTTTTCCAACAAATTGCATTAATTACAAGGACTTCATCAAAAGGATTTTAAATGCGAAGAGCAGCCAACCCGCAGACAACTTGAAACCGGAGAGGAGGATGATGCTGCTGATGCCCAGGAAAGGAATGTGTGTGTAAACAAAGCGACAGACAGACAGACGGATGGCAGCGAGTCCTGGCAGGCCAACAAAAAAGGATTACAACGCGAACACGAGCGCGCACAAAGCAAAGGAATTTAATTAAAAAGGACCGCGTAAGACGCAACTCGGGCAGCTTTGCATTTCCCCTAATGGCCGCGACGCGTGCCCCAGCATGTTTGGATTACCCAACATGTGTCAACTGTTATAATTCAATTCTGCGGCAGAAGGACCTCCGTCAGGTGGGTGAGGAGCCTTGTGGAGCCACCCCCAGCATACACTAAGAAAAAACATAAAATACAGAAATTATAGATATGAAAATATCCATTAAGAAAGTCAGTTCTAGTTATGAAAATGTAATTCTGCTTTTTCGATTTAAATTCTTTCATACAATAAATTTCCTCTGAAATAATAATTTAAGTTAAATTTATTAATAAGGTTTTTAATACTTACTGAAACGCCACCATGGCTATGTTAACAATGGCAATGTTATATATGGCATACGAGATGAGCCGCGCCTCGTTATACAGACTCTCCGCGTTCCTAACGTTATAGCAGACCCTTATGCCCCAAGCCAGGAAGAAGACCTCTCCTATGGCCAGACTGTGATCCCACCAGTTATACGAGCACTGCTTGAACTTCAGGCGATTCTGGTCGTAGATCTTTAGGAATTTAATAGAAAATAAATCCAATAATTAAATAATTAAAGTCAATGTTTTTAAATTATAGTAATTTACTTACCACTTCTGCGTAGGGCGTGGCCGAAATGGTCCAAGTCCCCAAGTAGATCAGCATTACCAGGAGGATGGGTACCATCCATTGCAATAATTGCTGATCGTTTAGTTTTATTTTATGCGCTGACTTGACGCGATAAGTTAAGGAAACTCTGCAAAATTTAAGAGATTTTGCTAAGCAAAAAGTTATGTTTTTATTTAAGGCTTTACTTACCGCCAGGTTTTCATTAACAGCGAAGTGTAGGTAATGCAAAAGCCCATATGGCGGGTCCATTTTGTTGCAATGCACCAAGTCGTGTCCAAGAGGGGAAAAATGGCCACCATCTAAAAAAAAACATTAAAGATAACATATGTAAGAACTTAACTAAATCCTTAAGTATATTAAAGCTCCCCTTAAGATTTAAATTTCTCAATTTAAAATTATACAAAAAATAGCCACAAATTTATTTTCACATTACTTAATAATAATTACCAGCTTCTATAAGCTTCCTTTAAGTATGACCACTGTACAAACATAATTACAATTATTACATCCATTTATTTTCAACCCTTTTCAGGATCCTTGGTTTTCTTCTCTTCTGCCTTCGTACCCCCTTCTGCAGCTCCCTCTTCCATTTCGA
Source organism: Drosophila watanabei (assembly GCA_008042575.1). Lineage (NCBI taxonomy): Eukaryota > Metazoa > Arthropoda > Insecta > Diptera > Drosophilidae > Drosophila > Drosophila watanabei. The sequence continues at coordinate 123,516 of VNJS01013619.1, read as the reverse complement.
CTGTGGTCACAATGTCCTTTTTGGGATCCGCACACTGACCGCAATCCAGCATTCCAGGGGAATACTCTTCGATTTGGATAGTGGTCTCGAAGAATCTGTGCCTCTGGTGTATCAGCTTGGAGGCCTCTTCGAGGATACGCTGGGGATCAGCTTCCTTGGAAATGGCCAGATGGGCGGACAAGGCCACTTTGTTGATGGACAGAGCCCAAATTCTCAAATTGTGGACATGCATCACACCCTCAATGGAGAGAAATGTGCGCTTCACCTCATCGTAGTCCAGGTAGTCGGGCGTGGCCTCCATAAGGACCATGAGGACGTCCTTTAATATTTTTATTGTGACTGCCAGCACCAGAATCGAGAAGAGAAAGGTACAAACGGAGTCCACGAAGGCCCACTCGGGCTTAAAGAATATGATCAAGGCGGCCACAAAGACCCCAAAGCTCTGGATGAGATCCCCAACCACATGGACAAGGGCTGCCCGGACATTGATGTTTTCCTCAGCCTTCACGGGGAACTGAGTAATCACAGAGTAACCCAGACGGGATCTCGATCCCACGTGAGAGTTCCTCCCACTACCAACGGCGTGATGCGATCCCTTCATGGTCGTCCGGCTAACATTGCCAGCATGAGAGTGCGAGTGTCCGTGACTCAACTGACAGGCCATTATGACATTAAAGAGTATCGCCAGTGCCGAGGTGATCAGCATTATCTTAGCATCTAGATCGTGATCCTTGTTAATCAACCGCTGAATGGCCATGTACACAAGGATGCCTGCGATGGGATTGAGGGAATCATTTGCCGAATGTGCATAATATCATGTTTATCATTCACCTGTAACTACCCAGATAAGGTACACGGATATCATGGCCCCAATGACCTCGGCTCGATACCATCCAAAGTTCAGACGCTGCGACGCAGGTCTACCCGACAGGTATAAGGAGAACAGGGAGATCAGGAACGCGGCCAGATCCGTCAGCAAATGGGCTGCATCCGTGGCGATGGCCAGACTATTGGAAAGAACTCCACCAACTATTTCGGCAATCATGAAGGTGAAACACAGAACACAGGCAATGATCAGGTTCCTTCTGGCCACCTTGTCTATGCCGACGTGGCGATCCTCGAAGTGACAGTGATCGCCCCACCTCGTGGTGATATGCTTATGTCCCGTGATCGTCAGAGTTCTTTGCGACTCACCATTGTCCGATGACACTGTTGTGGCATGGGGTTTTTCAGCATTTTCACCAGGTTTTTTATCAGAACTTTCAGCTGGAGTTTCTTTTAGACTACCTTGAGGATTTTCTGCAGTGTTTTCTTTTGAATTCTCTGCTGCTTTTCCTCCATCTTTTTCGGTGACATAACTTACACTGCGTTGAAATGGAGTCTGCAAAATATTAATATGACCAAGCTTTTTTTCAGAAACATCTACTGGCCTTAACTGCTCTTTTTTCTCAACGTTTTCAGTGGTAGGAGGTATCAGCTTTGGTTGTATAACTATCGGCTTCGGTCTCACCCAAGATTTGGGCTTTGAGGCTTCTTCAATCTTTTTTAATTTTAGCTGAAGCTCCTCCGAAAGTTGCTCATTACCTAATTTGCTATCCAGGAATTTAATTTCTTCAATTTCTGGCTTAGAAGTTGAGTTGGGACTTTCCTGTGAAGTTCCTGGAAGTGATTGCCTCTCATCTACGGTCTTTGGCTTTATGACCTGCCTGTTTTCTGTGACATCCTTCTTTGGTGATTCATCTTTAGAGGGTTTGTCTCGCTTTGGGGAAGTCGACTTACTTTGGTTACCTTCCTGTGGAGGGACCTCGGATGTGGTTTGGTTTCCTAACCAAGAGAATCCCTTAAAAATGAGAGAAAACCAGCCGTCTTCGCTCTTAGGCTTCTTCGGCTCTGGCTTTGCAGCTTTAACCTTTTTCTGATATTTAACTGTCATTGAACCTTGATCCTTTTGCTTTTTGCCTGTTTCCGCTTTCTTGGCTGCTGGCGACTCCTGGCGCTGGCTTTTCTTCCTTGCAATAGCGTCCATTTCCGCCATCTTGACCATTTCCCGCATGGCCGCCTGCATGGCCTCCTCATCCTCCTCTTCTTCCTTGGCATCTCCGTTTTCTGATTTTTCATCTTGCTCCTTGGGCAATCTCCTGCTCATAATTTGTTCATAACAATTTGATGTCACTTTTTTTTAGTATTTTTATTTTATTTGTTTATTTTGATTAGAAAATCGACTGCGATTTAGCCCGTCTCCAACTTTTTTATTCCCTTTGCCATGGCAAGCTCTTAACCCATTTGCTGTCCCATTGTTTGCTACTCCTTGTTCCTGCCATTGTGTGTTTATATTTTGTGTTTGTTCAAGGGATGGAGGTTTATGGACGATGGTTTTATGTGTCCGCTGGGTGGTGGCTTAGCACTGTTGGTTAGCTAATGTTGACAACATAATTGCCAACAAGTGGTATGGGAATAGGTAAGCACGAGCTTGGCTCAGGTGTATGTAGAATGTTGAATACTCTTTTAACGGAATTTATTGAAGAGGAATTTAGATTTAATATTGGAAAATAAGTATTCCATAAGTTTGTTTATTTGGAGTTATATAAGAGTTTAAATTCCAAAAAGTTTTATAAGTTAGTTTTTATCTATATCGATGTGATATTTCATTAAAAATGTAAAAAACAAGTTGTCAAGCCTAATGTCACATCAAAAATTGTTAAGTTTGATGTGCCATCTTTTTAATTGCTTAAAAATATCGCATTTAACGGTGAAAGTATCGACTTTATCTATAAAATATTTAAAAAATGTTCGACAAAAAATATATTTAATAACTAATTTCGAATAATGGCACATCTATCTCAAAGTTAAAATATCGATTACAATATTGCACTTAATATTATATCAAAAAAGATGTAATTCTTGTTACATAAAATATAAAAAAAGTGTCATATTTTCATTGTATTGGTCCGATAATTGCACACATATCGCAACGATAAAGGACCGATTTATATATCGAACATTTTCCCACATCTTCCGTATTTTTTATAATTAAATGAGTAAACAATTCCTCGCTGCAAAATGAATGTAAAATCGTAGATTACTTCTCCCAGAGTAAGTGCTTAAAAGCCGCATTTAAAAACCCATAAGTAAGACTTTTATGTTGCGGCCTGTTCACAGATCCCTTTGCCGCCAGAAATGGGAAATGGGATAAGAACTGAGCCGGGCGGTTACACACATCTGGGTTAATTATGAATGAGCTTGTGCCGGCCACGTTGGGCCTTTTGTCGCATTACCAACATTGTTTTCAAATGGCCTTTGTGTGTTATGGACCCCTCCTCTGCCCCCCTCGGAGTGTTTAGGCCCTTTAATGGGTTAAGAGTGTCGTCCCAAATGACCCGAGCAACTCACCTCCAGATACATGATGGCGCATCCAATGAGCGTGATCATCAGGAAGATGGGACTGGCCACCTTGAAGACCTTGACGCGCCGATGCCGGAAGAGATAGCCGGCGAGGACAAAGGTGCCGCAGGCACAGCCAATGGATATGGTCAACAAGGATATTCTGTGGAAGAGCGGAACAGAAAACGCATTGAAATGTAGCAACCTACGCTTTGATGTCACCGGAAAAACACCAGAGATGGCAAAAGTCGGGAGGGTTTAAAGTCAACCAAGGAATACGTTATGCTTATTCCCATATTTCCCCATCCACCTTTTGCCATCACTGGTGAAAAACACCCGGGGATGCTGGACGACACCCACCTAAATGGCCAATGGTAGTTGGCCAGACATGGCTCCGGACCCGTGCATGTGTCACAGCCGGGGGCGCAAGGCAAACACTTGAAGACTTCCGTGTAGTAGTTGCTGATGTTGTCCTGCTGCTCCTGCCAGGCAATCTCCATGATGGTGCCATTGAAGCCATCTGGGTGGCGCAGCGAATAGAATCCATTTCGGCAGAGGCACTGGTAGGATCCACGCGCCCAGCTGCTGCTGCCACTCAGCGAGGTCAGGAGCTTGCCGCCGCTTATTGTCGGTACTTCTGCACTTGGTTGCCGGTAGTCGCACTGGAAAAAATAATTATATACATCCTTTTCTATTGTTTTGTTTGATTTTAGTTGAAAGATTTATATTTTTTGATTGCATAATTAAAAAAAAATTAAGAGGCCTTGTTTTTAATCACTCACCACCATTGAAGTGCGATGACACTTGTGGGAGCTGTGGAACGCCTGCAGGTCACTAATGGTGCCCTCGTCGTTGGACCCCATCCTGCTGGGCAGGAACGGGGTCCTTCGGATAGCTGGGAGGCGTTGCTGCTGCTGCAACTGATGCATTTTCTGGCGGCGAATGCCGAATTGGTAGGGCTCCGCCTCGCACTGATTAACCCGCAGCGTGGACACATCGATGTCGATGCTGATGAAGCCCCGCAATCCATGCCGGCCCGTTGGTGGTATGGCGATGCTATAGGACACCAGCCAGCGGCTGACCGAGCACGAGAAGTAGGGATATGTCCACCAGCCCTTGTAGTAGTTGTTGGGCGGACTCGGTGCGAATTTCGGTGAACGCAATGTGGGCGTGGTGGTCTCATCGTCGAACCTGCAGAGGAGGAGTTCCAATTAAAAAGGATTGCAAGTAGAAGTGGTGTCTTGTTTGACTGTTTTAAGTATAATGTTTAAGTATCTGCAAATTTGTTTTGTAAGCAAACTAGAATTTATAGTACAATTCCTGCGATTTTCTTGACTTATTGCTAGTACTTTAATATATTGATTTTCTTGGCTTCTCAAGAGCTCTATTTAATCTCGTTTAAAGAAGATATACAAAGTTTAAAGCTAGTCTCTGAAGGATACCTACCAGGGATAGCTTTCTGCAGGTTTTTTGCCAATCTGCAGAGCATCCTCGTCGTACCTCTGCGTTTCCGCCTGGCCGCTTTTCACCCACCAAACATAGGACTGCACCGCTCCGTTGGTGAGATTCAGGGCCAAAATACGGGCTCCAGTTATAAAGTCATCGGTCAGCAGACCTTTGGCCAGGGCATCGGACAGGCCTGCGCGTATGTAAAGCAATAAACAAACAGTGTGGATAAGCAAAAATGTTATTTCAATAATTGGTGGCGGAAATTAAATGAAAGCACACACACGCACACGTATACAGACAGAGTAATTAAGAATCGCACTTTCATTTCGCACGAAAATAAATTGGCCATGTCACTTGGCTACTCGTTTTCCCTGAATGCAGTTCGCAAATTGCTTGATTTTAATTATTTACAGCACTCATTTTCGGTCTGCCATCATTTCGATTCCCAGCAGGACTCGCATTTTCAATCTCCTTGTTTGATTGCATTCTACGCGATTTACATGAATATATTTTTGCATTTGCAACTTCATGTTATTTGATAGATAAGGAAAGGTAGATTGTAAGAGAGCCTCAGATGGGAATACGTTTTTATACATTAATCTGTAATTTGCGTATCAATGTGTAAACTTTAAAAGTTACAGTGCCAACATTGCGGATGGGTAATATTTTTGTAGTTTATCGGTATTTGAGTATTTAAATTTAATTGACATGAAAATGGATTAATCTGTATAATTGAAATTGTAATTACATTAACAAAATAAAGAATAATTCAATATAATTTAAATGTAATTCAAAGTAGTTTCAATTATATTTATACTATTACATTTATTTATTTTTGTGTAAAGCAATCCTTAAACAGAGGCAGGCTTGGTTTCTTATTACCAACATGGCGTATGAGTAATAATTCCCCTATTAAGATGTTATCTGTACATTTTAAACAACATACAGCATTTTATTTTCAATACTTTGTTGAACTAACAATTATTTTATTAAATCTGCATTCGTTTATTTTCCCTGAACATAAGTACAAAGTACAATGCAAAATTGATTAAAAATGTGCAAGCTTACTCTTTGAATTCCATTTTCAGCAACAATCGCATTTGATTTGTTAATTAAAACGAAACTTTTAATTAACTTTTTGTGCACAATTGCATTTGTGGCTATGTGATATGTGCATATATAAGCTATGCAAAGTGAATTTAAATACTATAATTGCGTTATGAGCGCCTCCGAATTGTTAATTCATCGTGTTGCATTCGCTGAAAACTTTAAGCGCTTAACTCGAAACATCTGTTATTGTTATTGCAACCTTGAAACAGTCATTAAAAGCCGCAGCTGCTGTTGCGCTGCAGTTGCGCCTTTGTCCTTGGTGAAAAGTGTCAAACCAACAACAATGATTAATATGCGCGGCAGGACATCGGCGGTCCTCTCGTTTCGCTCCCTTTTTCCACTGCCTCTGTTAGTGTGTGGGCGTTGACTGTCAAAAGCTAATATTTTTTCGCTTCTTTCGTTTGCCTTTTTGGTTTTAGTGGTGACAGGATTTAGATAAAAAAACTAACTTGTTTTTATAGATGGTGGGGATTAAAAATACAACTAATAAAGCAAGCTTGAAAATTAGAGTTTTTAAATAGAGACTATTTTAATTTGTTCTAGATTGAGATTTAATTTTTATTGTAGAATAGGCACAGCTAATTACTGGAACATTTTGGTATTGTTGCTACAAATTTGTAAATTCTCTCTGGAATTTTGAAGAAACAAAAAAGTAAACACTTGCTAATTACATTAGGAAGTTTAACTGATTATTAAAATAACTACTTAACTCCATTAACAAGTTTTAATTTAATTTAAAAAATAAACAGGAGTTTAGCTATGTTTTTTTAATTATTTACCAACTGAATAAGTTAGAGTTCTTTGACTTTTCAAATTTATAAATTCCATGGAAAATATTTTCTCATTTTAGCCAGAAAATAGCTAAACAGTTTTCCCCCTTATTTGAGTTTCAGGGAAAGGCAAGGAAAAGCCAAAGGGCGGCGGCGAAAGGGAAGCGCTGGAATGGAGCTGGCAGGAGCGAGAACGAAACGAGAATTGTTTACAAAGTAAACTTATTTAAATTCGATTACCGCAACTTCCGTGGCACTTTCTTTATTTTCATGTTTTAATATGTATAGGGCTTGCTTATTTTCCTTTTCGTGCCATGTTTTTGTTGCCACTGTGCAAGGTACCCCGCAACATCTCGCAAAGTTTTCCTCTTTTCCTTTTGTTTTTTTCTCGATTTTGTTCGGGAGAAAGCAACATATATAAACCGTGTACGTGCATTTTTTTTCTTAGTTTGTAAACTTTTTTATAAAGCTGGAGAGAGTGGGGGAAATTGAAACAAAGGATCTGTGATGTACGTGGGATAAATGGCTGGGTATATGTTTACTTTGTCCAACCGATAAAAAAATAATGTGACATAGTTTACTTAATTTCTTAGCACCACAAAATGATGTTTGCCTTTGAAATTATTAAATGGATAAATGTTTTGATAAAAATGTAATAAAATGTTTGATATGAATATGAATGAATCGAAAATATATATTATTCACATCGTTTCTTTTATATTTTTTGAATATCTATGATGGTGAATAAAACGTTCCAAAGTCATTTATTTAAGAACTGTCGTAATAAAATGAATGGTAGACACACTTCCACGCCACAAAGATTAATAGTTTTGACTAAAAATTAAATAAAGCTTTAAGTGAAGCCTTTGGAAATCTCAAACCACAAATAATGTTTTAGTTTAAAAGTCACGAGCCATATGGAAATTTCCGAAGCCCCAAAAACACTAAGAAAATTCTACTTAAAATAAAATTTGTAAGAATATGTTCAGGTTTAAGATTTAATTTGGTACACATTTGAATACTTATAACCCATTTTTTGTATTGCTTTATTGATTAAATTTGTTCTCATTCAATTCGTCCTTATTTATTTGAATTTTATATCACCTTAACCTTATAATTTATATTACTGAATAAAATTTCCCGCTGTGTATTAACTTATGTGTGCATATCTACCTTCCATCACCATTATCCTGAGAAATGTGGAGACAAAACGCTTATGGTAAACAACACTTCGAGGCGTCTGGCACTGTGGGTTTCACCTGAGAAGGTAACATACGGCACTGAGGGGCGCATAAGGGGAATGATGTGCTTATGGTTCGTGGGCTCATCCATCATCCGCTCTGCCATTTGGTTCGCATTCGTCCGTGTTCTATCATCAATCTTTTTCCCTTCTTTTTTTTCGGATAGTTTGAGAATTTATTGCCTCTTGGGCAAGTTTTTGTTTTGTTTTCGTTCAGTGCGAAGGTGTTGCAGGAATTGTAACAACAATTGTTACAATTTGTGTATGTCTTTTTTTTTTTGGGGTCGACACATATCCCAAACAGAATTTCCCAGCGTGTGTGTGAGTGAGTGCTTGGGCGAGTGTGTTAAATTGCCAATTATTCAAACTACAGTCAGACATGTTTTTGCCATCTTACACACACACACAGGTGCTTTTTGCAGCTGTCAGGTGTTTTGTTCAGCCCCTTTTCAGGAATAATTAAATTTTGCCCGAGATTCGGTTTGCCTGAAAGCAGACTTCTGGGAGCCATATTTTGTGGGAATCGCAGTTGGAATGGGCGTGAGGTTCGTATTCAATTATGTGTGGTATTCATGCTCAAAATTGAAAGGAGATTCCAGAAAATGGTTATGTGCATTGTGAATTGGTTAACCATTTGTAATTGCCAAAGAGGGTCGTTTTCTCTTCGTTATTCAAATGTTAAACTGGTAATGGATCCGAAGTCGAGGAGAGAAAACGATTTAAGACGACGAGTAGAGATATCAAGTAAAGAATGATGAGTAGAGGAAAGGAGTAGAAGAGCACAATGTCCTGGTATTGGATATATTTTGAAACACCTTTTCAGCTTATTTGCATTATGAAATATTACATACTTTTAAATTCCTTTAGCAGTAACATAATCAATTTTATTATTACCTTTACGAGATAAATCAATTGAAGAACTTCCTGTCATCCTGAAAGTAAACCCAACTCAATAGCTTTAGTTTTCACTTGCATTTCAAGAACATTCCCATTCCTCTCACGCACATCCTTTTAAATTTAAGCCTAAAAGCGCGCAATGGTTGCCTCACTCAGGCCTCTCTCTGCGCTTCTCACATTCTGCACTTGGGGCTACAGACAGGTTATGGCAGTGATATCCCTTTGAGTGGCTGCCGCTGCCACTGTTGCCCCTTTTTAAATTGTCTTAAATTTATTCGATTTTAGAGGGCACTTTATGCGAATAATTTATGCGCCGCATCAAAATTTCAAGAGTCAACACAGAGGCCAAGGCGGCCATGGGTAAGATAGAGACAAGTGCCAAAAATGTATACAAATGGCTGCCTCCTGTTGCTCCTGTTGCGCGTCAACAGGATAACGGGACAATACCAACAAAAGCAGCAACAAAAGGCCCCAATTTGCCTTCACTTTATGCGATTTTCGCTGACACGTCTCACCTTTTTGAGCACGAACAGAGCGAGTGATGGCAAGAAAGCACCGATACCGTCCACGTCCAAGGCGGTGTGGAAATCATGACCATAATGGCAACTTGTGCGCTCCAGCACTCCCGGGCTACCCTTATTATACCAATCTCAATCCCGAACGAACCGGAGCAGCGCCAGCGATGAGTTCATTGTGCGTTTTGTGCTCCGGCTTGTCCTTGACTATGCATGACACACTGAAATCATTTTATTGGATGATTCGTGCACTGAACGAAATTATAATGATTTTTAATTGAATTTATTTATTTAATAAAATATTTCTCCTCATTTTAGATAAATGTAGTTGAAAAACAAAAAGGTTTTTGTAAAATTATATTCTCACCAAACGAATTCGTTTTTAATTGAGTACTTGATAACAGTTCCTTTTCTATTTAGTTTTTGTATCTTTTTTCATTTTTAAATGTATTAATTTTTATTTTCAGTGCACCCTTTTGTTGAGCATTGTCAAGGCTGCCGCTGGGTGGCTGGCAACTGGCGGCTGGCGACTGGTGACTGGGAGCGGAATGAAAGTCTTGTCCTGACAGCCGCGCGACAGCATTGGGGTTGACAACGAACGACGCACTTGTGGCGCGCATCACCGTCCCGGCAGAGCAGCCTGGCAGCCAGTCACAGCCTTCTTCCCATCCGCATGCAAGTGTCCTTTACCGTTGTTGGTCCCAATGTTAATGTTGTTGCTGTAGATTTAATTTAAAGTTCGCATTGTGCGTTGTGTCATCCGTCGCATTCGTTCTTGTTCTCAACTGTGATTTACCCACCAAGCTTTTACGAGAACAAATGGGGGGGCGGGCTCCAATATGGGGGTCCAAAAGGAACAGATTTTCTTTTTTTTTGTGAAATTAAGCAAGGACATGTATGGCAATAAGTACAAATATACACAGCATCCGACAAGGTTCCAAGGGCGAGATGAAATCTGTACACAACAGAAGGGAATCAGAATTCCACTTAAGGGATATAAGGAATTGTGTTTGAATTGGGAGCGAAGGAACACACCGTTTAATAATACGCATTTCTCGGAATGTAAGTGGGATTGCGGCTTTAATGGGAATTTGGTTTGATGTAATTCAATGAAAATTTGTTGTATATTTTTAAAAATGTATACAAATAGCTGTGTCTTCAGAAATTAATAATATACTTTGCTGTTCTTAAAATGCTTTACAAAATAATACAAAGCTCAAATCTTCAATCTTTTAAAGGTTATTCTTAATTATGGTAGTTGGTTTAACGTTTATTTTATTCAAAATCAGTTTTAACTTTTTTTCAAAAAAAATGTTATTTAAAAACGTCATTTTCAATTAAGATTCTTATCTAAAAATATCAAATTAATCCTAAATCGAACTATATATACATTATCCTATTAATTTTTAATTAAATATTATCTGTAAATCGTATTTTATAAAGCCAAAATCTTTTATTTAAAGCTCTTAATTTCTACAGAATGTCTTTTCGTTAAAACTCTCATCCTTTTCTGATCTGCAGCAAAAAGCAAGCCGTGTAAAGTAATGCCGAAATCACACAGCTTGAGTCCAGAGCTTGCGGCGTGCAAAACCATTATAACTTTAAATCGCCGGAGGAGGGTTAAACTGAAACCATATCGATACAGTTTTTAACCAAACACACACACACACCTTAATCGGCTCTACATACATACGTACGTGGCACGCGTATTGACTTTCGTATATGAATTTTCGCAGCCGGAAAATGTCATTCCCTTTTCGATAACACAGACCCAGCACCGCCCACGCGCAAACAAAAGTAAAATCAATAACCGATGACGGGATAAAAGGACACGTACAACATAAGCGAGGTGGAATATTTTCTGTTCAAACTCACCGCCATGCCGAATGATGCCAACTTCCTGGAGTATCGAGGCGGCCAAATCGGCCTTCTGTCTGGAGCTCTCGTACCGCTCCGAGTTGATGGGCACTTGCAGAGGTCGGTACTGGGTCGAGATGCACAGCGTTCCCAGATTCTCGGTGGCAATGTCATGGATCGTCACCAGAGATTGTTCAATGGCCGTCTGTAAATGTTTATTATTAATATCTTTAAAATTCCAAAGGTGGCTTGAAATACAGCGTCAAAATTTAGTTATACAAAAAGGAAATATAAAGAAATATTTGAATTTTATGTTATATCAATTTTAGAATATAGTCTGCTTGGTCTTTATAATATTAATTAAATAAATGCAAGTTCCTTTTGGTATTACTTAATATCTTTAATTTTTTACCTATATATACTTTACATTTGAGATATATTATTCATAATCATAAAACCTTTAATTCTCATTTAAATTTCCTATTTTAAAAGATTTTTAAAAACTTTAAATATTCCATAATTTATCTATTCCCTTTTCTCTAAGTGCATTTTCATATTTTGCGGCTACCCAAATCATATTTTTGTCTATTCAAGCCCGCGTTTTTGTTTTGTTTAATATTTGGCGTTGGCCTGCCGCTGACAAACGCATTAAAAATACATTTTGGCTAAAAACAAAAAATTCATAGAGCCCTAACCATTTTTTTTATCATTTTTATTTTAGACCTTTTTACCGTTTGAGTGGAAAATTACGTTATTGGCTTTCCTTTTTCAGGCTTTAATTTTTGTTTGATGCATTCTAGCCACCGAAAAAGTTTGCTTTGTTTAGACTTTAAATTGTTAAAGACAAAAGGACGAAATTGAATTGAAAACTTTTGACAGAATTTTCTGTTGGCCGAATGTTTTGTTCTTTGGGCCGACGACGGGCCAGGACAACAAAGTTTTTTTTTTGGCCACTGGAATATGGAAAGCGATGACGGAAGTTGGGGAATTACATTTGTCTCCCAACCCAGTTTCCATTGCACAAGTATCTACACCAGAAATTCGCCTGTCTCAGCTGCCAACCATTTAAGCTAATTAACTTGGCTCATTATGGGCACATAAACCTCGGCAAAATACGCGGAAATTGCTACCCGGAATCTAGTTAAGGAGAGTGCGGTATAAAACTATAAGTTCAGAGTGTGAGACTACTGAAATATTTATGAACTGTTTATGCAGAAGTCGAATAAATCAACAAGGCCTTAAATAATCTTCGCTTTATTCTGTATATTTAAGCTTGAGTAATTTAATAATAATCTTTGATATTCTAGAAAACCTCAAATTTGTTTAGCAATGCGGACTGTCTATGATAGCACTCGTCCCCCATTGATCACTATTAAGTGCTCACTAAATAGCCACTTGGTAAATTTTGGAATGGAATTAAGATTTTCGAGTGCCCTGCAATCGCAATCCAATTAACGAGAGGAGAGTGCAGAAGGGGGCACCTTAAGCGCAATTTGCAGGTGCAAACCCGACCCACCTCACCTGCACTCCTGTGCAGTGCTCTCATTCTCATTATTTCAATTGCACTCGAGTGTAATTGCGACTTAAATGGGGTTTACTTTATGCCACATAACTGGGTTTGTAATTGAGAAAATAAAATCTAACAAAATCTACTTGATTGTTATGGTGAAAGTGTTGAAAGAGTTTTTAAAAGCTTATTCTACTTGAATTTATTCCATCGTGAATAAGTAACATGTTCATGATATTTAAGCACCTAAAATATTGATTTCAGGGTATCCAAAAAGCCATAAACTAATCTCCTGCTAAGACCTATCGATGACTCTGTGAGTCCTTGCCCTGCTAATCTCTTGAAACGCCATGCATCAAGCTTAGTTTTGCCAATTCCCCGAATGCACACTCACCCTGGCAACTGTGTTGCCATCGCCGATGCGCACGATGCCCTTGAATGGATCCTCCAGGTTGCCCCAGTTATTCCAGAACTTATCCGTGGCTGCTATTCCAGCTGCTGCGGATGATGAGGAAGCTGCCGCCGAGGATAATGTGGCCGATGTTGCCGTCGATGTCGCTGCATAGTCCCCCTGTGTTGTTACTGCTGCCCCGGGATTTATTGCAGTTGTTGCCGCTGCGGTGTGATTATCGAGCGCCACCACCGCCAGCAACAAGTGCAGCCAAATCAGGGGGACAGCTCCCACCCAAGTCGACGATTGCTGCGGCTGCTGCTGCTGCTGCTGCTGTCTCGGACAGGTGGCATCTGGGGGATACAGGCAACCCGCTCCATCCGTCGCCTTCGGCTTCTTCCTCTTGCGCCTCAGAGCATTGTGCCACCATCTCATTGTTGTGTTTGCATTCGCAACTGCGGGAGGAGAGAACGGAAAACAAGGATTAGTTGTCGACGCTTTCCGTTTAAAAAGTAATTTTCATTATTGTCTGACGGCTTGCCAAGTGCAAGCATCTGTAGCTGTTGCATATTTAATTAGATTTTCCCGGCAAACTTCCCGATAGAAACTGTTTAATGGCGCGTAAATTGAATAAAAGGAAATTGAAATTAGGAATTAATGGAAATTACAGAAATAAGCAAAACAAAATTAAATAAAAGGAATAAATACGTAACATGTAGTTTTAAAATATATCTTGTTCAACACTCCATCCTTTTGTCAGTTTTTCAAGTATCTTTTAGTTGCCCAACTTCTAGACAACTTCAACTCAACTTGCAGCATATTGCACATATTTTTCCAACCATAACGCTTGAGGTGACGCAAAAAATAGGGGATTATGAACTCCAATCGATACCGACTTTATGCCTGCACATATGTATATATATTATTTTTTTCCTGCCAGCCAGGCCATTATTATTATACTCTCTTACAAATGGCAGCCATTTCTTTGGGCTTGAAAGCACTGCAAATAAAGGGGAAGCGCGTGTGGAGGGTCCTGTATTGATGGATGTGGGGGTGTGTTACCTCTTTCAGGAAGGCGGCGAAAGCCATTTTTATGACAAGCTAACATGTGCAGACACAAGTGGTCTGAAACTTAAATCCCGAACTTAGTTCCCCCAGCTCTCTCCCTCACCCTCACTTTGTCAGCTCAAATGCAAAAGATGTGTAGCGTTTCGACGCTTTTGCTACGCTTTTTATTTGATATTTACATTTTGCTGGCTTTCACTGGCGGAAATGGGTCGGTCTGGGAGTGTTTTCCACCCACTCACTCTCCCTCCTATTTTATTTATGTCTTTGGTATTTATTTACGAGTCGGTTTCACTCAGAACCCCATCCCCCATCTTGTGGGCGGTTCAGGTAAGCAAGTCGCTATCTGTCCATGCACTCACTTTCTTTCGTCGAGAGTCCCTTTTGGCTTTGTTTACACTTGTCTTGTCTTGGCCGTAAATAAATATTTCAACAATTTATTTATGTGTTGGCTTAATAATTTTTGCATGTGCCGAAAGCGAAAGTGGAGCTGATGAAGGTTAATTGGGCGTACGGAAGTGGATATATGTGTCAACAACTCGGAGGAAAATAAAATGGGGAAAGCCCTTCCCCGCAATGAATAAAATATAGGGTTTCCACGGATGAGACTTTTAAAAGAAGAGAGTTGTGGGGAAGTTTTAAGAGAGTTTTAATTGTTGACCATTTATGGAAAGACTTACATTTTATAATTTTATTTTTTTTTATTTTAAAACATTAAAAACATTAAGACATTATTAACATTAAAATATAGGATTTTATAAAGAAAAATATATTATGAAAAAATAGGATTTTGTTTAGAAAATTAAATCTTCGGGCATACATGTCGTATGAGTAATTTTTAGGGTATTTTTTACTGCTAAAGTGTTCCTTAAAAAAAAAACCTTATAAATACTGCTTATAACCCATGTATTTTTCAGTGTTGGCTACTTCCAAAGAAAATATAAAAATTTCTTTTGGAAATTCCTTGTCATACATGTGGTATGGGTAATTTTTAAGTCAACTTTGTAGGGCTTTAACAATGTTCAATATTTAATAAATACAAAGTAATATTAGTTAGGAACAATTCATTTTTAAATATAGTCTGTTTCACAATAAGATCATTATTATTCATATATTTTGCTTTAGACAAATAGAAAAAGTTAAAATTTTATTAAAAAATCAAATAAAGAAGATAAAATGCTTCCATCAAATTTGAAATTGAGATGAATAAAATATCATAAATTTTAATTTTCCCTACAAACTTTGTAACTCCTGAAGCCACCTATCATTATGCTAAGCAGTCGCCTTGTTTTCCCGTCAGCTTCAGCCATCTCGTCACCCCTCAACCCTATACGTATTAGCCATTTGTTGGTGGTATCTGAGCAAAGAGTGTACCAAAAAAAAATTTGCCAGCTTTTTGAACTTGACTGACGACAGCATGTGGATTATGATGACGATGATGATGAGGATGGGATGGGATGGGATTATTATGATTCCGCCCACAGCGCTCCATGTTTATATTTATTGTTTACAGTTGGAAAATTCCCCCTTTCCCCAGTTCCTGGTCGCGTTTTTCGCGTTTCATGAGCATGACTAAGCAGCCATTCCCGGCACACACGCATACATTTTTTTTAGCTGAAGAAATATATATAAGCAATATGCAAAGGATTGAGTGGATGGCTTTTGACTGGCTTTGGGAGCAGGGGCTCCTAGCCAAAAGCTGTGAAAGGGTTCAGCGAACACAGACACAAACTCGGGCCAACGCAGAAGCGCAAAAAAAGGACATGTAAGCGGAAATGCTGTTGAACATGGCTGCCAGTTGTTGTTTATCCCCTTTATTTGCAAGCTAAAATAAACATGAACGGGGGCAAAAACGAAAGTCCCTCTAAATCTGTACCGGACACAAGGACACCCACATACTATATATATTCTATATACATATATGCAGGCACTCGTCGGCAAAATATGACTAAAAATGATGTTTTTACGATTTTGTTTTTATAATAAACTCCTTGTCTTTAAACCTTAAAAATTAATTATAATTTAATTTAATACTAACAATCTCTAATATATTTATAACGTTTTAAGAATTATTTTAGAAAATTTCAAGGTACAGCTTTATTTTTTGTAAGTAATTTATATTTTTACCTAAACTTTTTTAAACATTTTATGAAACTTTTTATAAACTTTTACACCATCCATGTTGCACAGTGTAGAGAAACACATGCAGTTTTGTAACCATCGATGTTCACTTTATAAGTTTGAACATTTTTTTGGGACTTTGAACATGTCACATTTGTTGTGGTTTCCAAAAACATTTTTCGGATTTTCCCTTGAAACTGTTCTTTTTTTATGCTCAACAGAATTTTGATGAAATTTTGTATGGTTTCAGGAAAATCGGAGTAGCTGGTTTAAATGGTTCAATGGAATTTACTTGGCTAGTTAATTAAAGTTATAGGTTACATTTTGGAGAACAGCTTAAAAAAGAAGCATACTCTTTTAAACTAATAACCAGACTTTAATTTTTATTACCCAGAATTATTTTATCTGCCTAATTTATTTATTTATTTATTTATTCATTTAAATGTATTTTTCTTTCCTTGGCATACAAATATTCCACAAATGAAATCCATCCGAAATGTAAATCCGTGTCCACTTTGCATGCTGGATAATCTAACGAAATGTTTCCATGTTCCTGCATACAACCTTAACTAAGCTGGTGGCTTATGCTGACTGAGGTCTTTCTGGGGTCCTGCCAATCATTTCAACTGCTCCTATCGAGCATTTTAAATCTTTAGTATATTTTTTTTTTGGTCTTGGCTAAAGAGGCTTTTCCCATGAATTAGCCGTGGTCGTCCAGGAGGCGGGGGATAAACTCCTGAGGCTTGCATTAATTTAATGAGGTTCCTTCTGCCTTTGATTTGCCTGCGGTTTTTTTCGACCATCTAAATTTTTTTTTGTTTTTTTTCCATTTTCGGACCGAGTGTCGACAGACACTGAAGGAAATGAAACGTTTCAACGCCTTTTGCTCGGCTTTTCTTTGACGGCTTTTCCTTTCTCTTGCCTTCATTTGCCAACTGCCTGCGGTCAGAACGTCACAACTCAACTGGAATAAGTGAAGTTGTCAGTTTGCTGAGTGTGTTAGTTGTTGCTCCTGTTTCTCCTGAGCTACGTTTGCCTGTCATGTGTTTTGCATAATGTCCTGGACTCGATTGAGCATTTGATTCGACATGGATCAGCTCCGCCTCGGTGGGTGTGTGGAAAATTAGGTTGTGGAAATTGCTTTGCCGATTAACTTTATCAAAAGATTGGGGCTTACTCATCCCGACAACTTGATGTTTGCCAAATGAAAAGATAAATGATGGTTCTATTGGTTATGGAAATTTCACTCAAGACAGTGGGTATTGCTTTAGGAATATTGGAAGGATCTGTGGAAGTTAGACTTTGAATGGTTATATTTTTTTGGGAATTTTTAAAAGTATTTTTAATTCTATAAAAGGAATAAGGATTGAAGATTTTCAGGCATAACTAATCAATTTTATTGACTTAATACTAATAAAATTCCTACACCTCATTAGTTTCCGATTTATTGTGAAATTATTTTTCAATATTAGCAGTCAATTATCGTAACCAATCAATTATCCTGTAAAAAGTTAAACGTTCAACGGAATTTCATTTCTCAGTAATGCCAATTTATTTGACTTTCCTCCGAATGACTTAACTTCCAAACAAAATCAGTTAGAAAGAAAGATAATGTCCATATTATAAAGTCATAAAAGGAAAGCACACACATATACACACAGTGAGCAGAAGGAATTCCAAGAAAGTCTCAGGAAATGAAAGATATGGAGACAGAAACAGAAAAGTATAAAAATCAAATCATTTCAGAGCTCAGCTCATCGCATGCGAACGGCGGATCTGAGGGATAAATGCATTGCAATGGATTGCCAGATGCTTGTCGTCCTTTTTAGCGGGCACTTTCCGGCACATAAAGCACATGGAATTATTATGATCGGAAATCAATGACAAAGAAAACTGACAAAATCAGCAGAACGATGTAACCCAAACGCACAATTGTTGGCGGAGGAGGGACGGCGGACGAGAAAAAAAGGGGCTTTTAATGGCAAACACACCAAATGGGGTCTTAAAGGACACCGATGGAAACGAGGACGCTTGACCCTCCCCCGAGTCCTGTTCCCATTTTGAAAGAAGACGACGCACAAATGTGTAAAGCAGATAAAAACGTGCTTATAAAAAGGTCCCACAAGGCATAAAGATAGTTTATGCGATGAAAGCCAACGATGGACCTCAAAATAAAGCCACTGGACCAGGCAGAAAAGATGCCAGACTTATTTTCTTTCCCTTTTTTTTCTTTTTCTGCTGGTCCCGAACGAGGAAGTAATTCAAGCCATTTCCATAAATAAAAGTTTACTTTTCTGTCGGCAACCTGGGACAGGTGCAAGTGTTTTCCTTTTTGGCCTCTGAGGCGACAGTTCTAAAAGTAAGCAGAAAGTGTCGGGCCAAACTGCAGTGACATCAAGTGCGATAGCAGCAACAGCTGCAACTGCAACATGGCTGCCAGCACTAATGGCAACTTGGAAAACACAGACACAGCTAAAATGAAAATGCAAAAGTTTTCACAAATTTAAAAGAATTAAGGACAACAAAGTCTTGAAAGTTTACCTGGAAAATAAAATTGTTTACTTTAAAAAGCTTATACAATTGTTATAAAATTTGTTATTAAAGTCACTATTATACAGTTATACTTTTCTTGATAGGTAGCTTGGTTATTTTTAGAAATTTAAGTAAGAATAACATAAATAAAAACACTAAAATCACTTACATTTCTCTTTACAACTCAACACAGTCGCGTGAAGAGAAAGAAAAACAATCTCACGACAAAAATCATTAACTGAAACAATAAATATTGTAAGAAACAAAAGAAACTGCTGCAATAACTAAGAAGACCAGCCAGACAATGAACAGAGTGAGATCAAAAGTTAAATGACCAATATTAATATAAGAAATGGAACAACAAACACTTGTGACAGCGAACAAAAAAAGGAAAACTTATAAACATGTTGACAAATTTTTGCCTCTGCTCGTTTTACTTGTTCTTTATTGTTTTCCTCTTTTTTTTTGCCTTGACTTGGCCTTTTTCACAGACGGACGTCATGTGGAAAAATGCGCTGGCGAACAGGACCTGAAGCTGGCGGAAGGAATGCGAGAAAAGCAAAGTCACCAGAAGAGGAGCACTACGAAAAAAATATTAAGGATGCAGGATTTTTTTGAAATGAGATTGGAAAATACTCTTGAATATGGTTCCTCGGAAACTTTTAAAATTAATTTAAATATAATAATTGTAATACTTAAATAAAAGGTAAGTGGGAGGTTATGATTTCTCTTATTAATTGTTTTATTATTATTCGTTATTTAATTAATTTCTTTATAATTTTATATGATATTGATATTTCATTACTTGCTTTGTATAGCTTTAGCAATACCCTTTGTAAGAGCATACAAAGACCGGGTACACTCCTCTGAAATAACAGAGAAATCAGGAGCAGCTGCGTTTGATGTCTCTACTCGGAAAGCAGGAAAACGGGAAAGGAGCATGGCTTGACATTGCATTGCCCTTACGGCATAAATTTTATATATTTATATATATATTTTTTGGTTGTTACAGAAGCCTATGCTACAGAGGAATGCTAAATGAAAATACTGGAAATGTTTTTTTAATATCACAGAAGACAAACACTATTTTACTACATTTCCTAAAAATGAGGAAGCAAATTCCATTCTTTATTTATTAGGTGCATTTTTATTTAAAGATTAAATATTAACTCATCGTTTGCGAAGAACTTAAGAACTTAACGAGACACATTCCAAGGAATTTCTAGTTTAATTTTATGACTTTTTCGCCTTGAGACTTTGCTTTAATGTTTCTGAGAATCAGGCTGTAAGCTGTTTACCAGGAATTCAAGTTCCACGGTATTTTAGTTTCAATTTTCAAAAACCATTTGTAATTAAGTAACGAGATATTCCGATAATTAAGTGAACAAAGGTTTCTAATGAAAAATCAATTTCATTAAGCTGCAAAGACCATCAATTATTTACTACTGTCCCGATACAACTAGGAAAAATTAGAGAGAGAGATGAAAGAAACTTCATTAGACGAAGGACATCATCACAGCATCGGTGTCGCCATTGCTGCTGCCACCGTGTCGCTTGCAGTTTGCATATAAATTAGTGTAATTAAATGTCGAACAAGTGCCATTAAATTACATCAACAAAACTGTGGTTAATTGTCCCTTTGATGCCGTGGCAGCAAGTGTATACTAAGTGAGGATGTTAGAACTTGGGAGACGTGGGGACGAGTGTGTGGTTGTAAAACTTTATGGCTGAACTTGATGGCTCTTCAAAGCGCTGCAGCAGCGCCAGAACTTGAGTGCATCCCATATGATATTCCTTCTATATGCCATGATTATGGCTGGCAATTTGCAAAATAAGAGGGGAATGAAATCACGACTGTATTCTATACTTTTTACTACCAACCTTGGGTTGAATTTGTCCGATTTTATTCCATAAAAAAACTTGAATTAAATTTTTATTTAAATTCAACTATAAAAATTGCTCTTAAACAATTTTTGGCAGATGCGTCATTGGAAAAAAGTTCCCTGACAACCTCGTTTACTGCATTTTTTCCCGTAGCCCGGTAAAATGTAAAAGTATTTCACAGAAGAACCCAACCAACCTTGGAACCACTTTCTCTTCACTCTCTCGCACTTTTGCGGCCATTAAGCGCAGAAGCTTCCTTTTTAGTGACAGAAGCTTGGCCTGTTTGCACCAGTTCCTTGGTGCTTTTTAAAGGATTTCCCGGTATCATCAGCACTGGCAGAAGCGACAGGCGAAATTAAAATGGAAGTGCAAATTTGTTGCCGTTTTGCCGGCAACTCTTTGGCGTTTGACTTTCGTTCAAAGGCAGCAGCAGGCAGCAGAAAACGCCCACTGGGAGATGCAAATGAATCCTGGCCAGAAACAGTTTACAAAAATGCACGCCTCCATGGCAGCCCCGCCCCGTTTTAGCCTTTGCTGTTGGACAAACCGTTTTGTTCACTTTGTCGGTATTTAGTGCTCTGCCGAAGGTTGGGATTTATATGCGGATATATACGTATATATAGATTTGAGTAATGAGAAAAGTTTCTATTGGGGGCGGCGCGGCACGGCGCGGATTATTCATTAGCAGTGGCTGTGGCTCGGTTTCCAGCTTGTTTAAGACTGTTTTCATTTATTTTTTGTTAGGGTTTCGGCCAACCCTTGCAGCTCTAATTGCTAAAATTTAGTCAGTTTAGTTTTTGGGTTAAAGGAAAAATGCTAATTTGCTAGCCTGCCTCTGGCAAGGTATTATGGAAATCATTTAATCAAGAAAGGGAATAAAAGCGATGAACTTTAGTATGAATTTTACTTAAATTTCATTTTTACAATGACATATTCGGCAGCTTTTCCCAGAAACGTTGTTTGTCCTGCAGTTATATTTTGTAGCAAATAAATCCCAATAATTCATGGTCTT
Organism: Drosophila watanabei; assembly: GCA_008042575.1. Lineage (NCBI taxonomy): Eukaryota > Metazoa > Arthropoda > Insecta > Diptera > Drosophilidae > Drosophila > Drosophila watanabei. The sequence goes on along the minus strand of VNJS01013619.1, from coordinate 101,785 downwards.
TTCATTAAACTCTGCTCAAAAATATAATAAAATCAGCATTAGCAACCTCATAAAAGTATCTAACAGTTACATATTAACAACTTAATGAATCTAACCAATATACTTTAATTTCAATCCACATTAATCGATAAATAAATTGAATAAGCTCAGTAATTAATATTATATTACCTAATCTATAAAGGCTTTTGTGCAGCTTTTATTGTTTTCTGGTAGTGACAAGTCAATAATTTTATCAGGCCGACCAGTAATTAGCCGAAAACAATCGGAACATAATAAAGAAAGCTAATGAAAGTCATTCGAACTCATTCGGAGTTGGGCGGGGTGTTCGTGTTGAGTGCTGGTTCTGGTCATGGCAATTTAATAACATTTTCATGGCACCATCAAAGCGTTACATTTGTTTAAATATCTATTCATTCCGACGGTCATTAATATTTATTGTCACTGTCAGACGGAACCACGTGGCTCTCTTTTTTTGTCGTTTGTTTATATTGTTTGTTTCGTTGTTTACTGAATTGTCGCACAACGGCGAGGAGTCAGTATGCCATCCGAGTACCTACCGCCTGGCAATGAATAAGCAGCTAAATAATAAGCCCTAAGGACATAAGCAGACTAGCAGCTCACATCCATAAGTTCGCAGTCAAGGCAGGCTTAAGTTGGGTCTATTATGTCCCCTTCCTGTGTATATTTTTGCTCTCCTTTGGCCGCTTCAGGGTAAGGATATTATTGTCAGGCAACGAGTGCCATGATTGATGTGTTAGAAAGTGTGCAGGAAATATTATATTTAATCCAAATAAACAAGACTTTGTCTAATTATAACAAATGAAAGGGATATATGATTGATTTGCCGGTATAAGTGAAGCACTGAGGCTTTCTGTATCCTTGAAGTTTGTGACATTACCGCCTATTTGTTTTTATAAGAATAATTAAATAATAATTAATAATGTTGCACAGCTATTAATTTACTCTTCACTTGCTTATGCAATTATCACCTTTTTTCATTTGGCTAAAAGACCCAGATTTTCCAGTTATTGTCACAGATAAATGGTTCCTACTTACTTACAGCCTTAATGCTTTATTCAATCAAAATGATAATTGTGTTATGTTGGGTTGTGGCAAACAAACAGGCGACCAAAAGGTTGCCGACGTGTGTGCCACAAATTGTATTATCCAATTAAATGCGAATCGATAATTAGCGCCTGCCATGTATCAAATATGAGTGCATGACAATGTGAAACACCACAATCTGGCAATCAAAACTCTAATAGCTGCCTTTTTAATGCGATTATGCGGATTAGAACGCAGCATTATGCTGAATTATTCTACGGTTGCATTTCTGCGGTGCAAAATAATGGTTCAATGCCTCTTCCAGGGTCAGAGCTCTGAATATTTACTTAGTAGACACGATTTGTTGTTCTCCCTTTTCAGTCTCAAGAGTATAAAGAAGGTGAACGAACAGCAGAACGAACGTTCAAACTCACACACACTCACGAAACCCCCTTAAGATACATCAATATTTATGCGAGGAATTTGTAGCATACTTTCCAGTCGCCCGATGAAGCGAGGCCTTAAAGCCATTTAATTTTATTACATTTTGCGGACTTTAAGGGCCCAACGAGCGGTTAAAAGGTCTAAGACCCCGCCTGGCACCCTTCCCCAAAAACCCCATCGAGTAAATAATTTAACGCACTCAATTATGTACAATAATTTGGCATATAGTACCTATATAAATTGTATGTATATAACGTGCTTATGTGCACAGCGGCGTCCGGAGCTAAATTTAAATCTCTTGAGGGGTGGTTTGCGGCTCTCGTTTTACTAATAACTCTGATGAAATGGAATATCTATGACGTACTTTGGGGAGCTGCGAGATGTCGGTGAATGAATTATGAAAATTGGGTTAGTTGTGTGTATTTTTCAGAATATGCGAAAAGGTTAAGGGGCACCTAAGGGTGAAAAGAGCCAACACTTCATCTGAATACGAGAACATAATTAATTTCATAAAATAAGCAGAGCCGAAGTCATAAATAATATGTTATTCATGAATTTGTATAGGCAGAATTTCAGAGAAAATAAATTATAATAATCCAAACAATGGAAAATATATATGTTTCCAATAAATCACGAATGCACATATTTAGCTTATTATTTATTCTTTAATGGTTGGTATAAATTTAAAATGAAGCTCGCAAATAACCATGGACTTACCTCCTTTTCCCAAAGTTCAAACCATGACTCTGGCTTTTCTTGGCCCTCTTCAAAGTCAAAGACTCGACTGCTTTTCTCGCTTTTCCTTTGATGCCTTCTGTTTGTTTGCTTGTTATTAGTTATCTGCCGATTTTGTTATTTTCACTTCATCATCTCCTTCCACTTGAACGTTTCTTTTATTGTCTTGTGTTATTCAACTTGGCGTGGATCCGCTTACTTTCTGTGTACGCAAATATTTAAATAAATTTTACAAATGCCATTTGCCATTGTATGCTTTTACGTAGGCGTTGCTTTGGCTTTGGCTCGTTATTGTGTAAATTGGCTTTATTTCAAGTTATTTCTTTGTTTGTTCATTGAATTTATGCCAAGTTTATTATTGGATTAATTCATGGATGTGTAAAATATATTTTTTCTTGTTGTTTCAGGCTTTATGTAAATGTTTATTAGGAGAGAATATTGGAAACTTTTACATAAAAGAAGTATTTGTTTAGATTGCTTCAAATAGAGAGATTTAATTATAAGACAGAGGACAAGTTTACTTTTTTAACTTTTTCTTAAAACAATTACGAAAGCGCTTTTTAATGTTCTTCAAATTTAAGGCACACAATTTGACTTAAAAATTCCCAACTTCGTCCTGTGGGAAATCATATTTCGGCACTCGACTTGAAAGTCAACTTCTGCTAATGACATAAATTGAATAATTCATTTGCAATGTTCATTTCACAGGCTGCCAGGATTCCCAGCAACCCAAGTCAGTTTTAATTTGTTAACCCAAATAAAGCTCAGCTAACACTGTGTGACCCGTTTCCTTAAATAACTCCTGACTTTCGTCCTGCGAAATATCACTTTGTAGTTTGCAATTAATTGCGAACTTTTCGCCCCTGGCACTTCGCCCCCTAAACTAGGCTTCCAGAGGAGCTGAGCACATATTATCGTTAATAATGAATGGAGCCGAAAGTTTCCTGCACTGGCACAAGGACATGCCGGCAGAGCAAGTTGATGGAAAACTTTCCGATAGAGCAGAAGGAACGAACTTTTAAATACACTCAAAATGTGCCAGCGGGGGAGGGCTTTCTGGTCTGCGGGTTAGTACTTGCAAAATAGCCGACAGCTGAGCTAAAATATTTATGAATATTTATTAGTCCTAGACTGTCGCTTATTAAAAACTTAATTGAAGCTGCTGTTGCTGTTGCTGCTGCCGTGGAACCTGTTGCCGCCTCATTAACGTCTCAAATTTCTCTTCGGTTTGCCCGCTGGCAGCAAAGTTAATTACAATATTTCATTACGGCCACGTTCAGGGGTTTGAGGTGCAGCATTTTATTCCCTAACAAATTGCCAACGGCGCATTAAACGCAATAAAAGAACAAAAATAAATTAAAATAATACCAAGCAAAAATGTAAAGGAAAATAACGCCGAAGAGCAGGATGAAATGGAACGAAAATGCAAAGCAATTTGTAGTAAATAAAAAGCGGAATGCCGAAATGGCGCACAAATACGCAACTCAAACAGGAAGACAAACTTTTCACGCCCCCGCAGCAAGCACCCCTATAATGTGTGCGTGCACACACACCGACACAGGCCACTAACACACAGAAGTGGGAGCCCCAATACATTGACAGCGCACACGGGGGACTTTGATTTTCATGACCAAGTGAAAGCGAGACGCAAAGAAGCAGACGCAGAAGAAAAGCCGAAGGAGAATGCCGGGGAAAGTTGCCTTTTCATTGAAAGGCATTCAGAAGGTTGAATGCTCTTATAATTTCGAAAATTAGACAACGGCTTCAGTCAATTGAAAATTAAATTAATTAAGAATAAGCAAAAGAGAAGAAGTGCCAGTAAGCAGTAATCAAAACTTAATAATAACATTTAGGCAATATAACATATAATATTCAGGCAATATAACATATATGTATATAACTATTATTTAACATAAATATAACCATCATTTATGTCATATTGCCTGAATATTATTATTATTAAAATCAAGAAACAAAAGATACAAAATGTAATCTGTTTCTCTGCGTTTCCTTTGGTAAATGAAGAGCAATATAGTTTTATTTTTTGAATAAAAACAAAGGCAAAGGATAATACATTTATAAATCTCCTGACGCATTCTGAACCCAGAAAAATTTACTAAAATACTTATTTGCAGACATTTTTTAACAAACATCTTGAAAATATCTATCTTGAATATAGAAGAATTTCAAGTGCTTTTTAAACAATATACTTAAGCTATTATTTAGTTTTAAAAAGAATTCTTGAGCTATACGAATCAGTAATTGTTGTCTCTTTAAATCTAAGAACATTTATAAGTGCCTTAAGAAATTTTTCTAAGAAATGTTTATATCTAAAGCCTGCCTAATTAATATAGTTTTTAGTTGGAATTTCAGAATCCGCTGTCAAAACGTTTCCTGGAAACACAACTCTTCGGCTTTTGAATCTACTAAATGAAGTCAAAAATTCAAAGGCAAAACTCTCTGGTTTGCCAATGAGCTCCGCCGAAATAAGCATTAAATAAAAGTCAGGGGCAGACACACCGTTGCTGTCTAGGTGGGATTTATGTATTTTTGCCCTGTTCTTCCATTTACTTCTTAGATTTTTGGGCAGACGCCCACGCGGCGCCAAACTGCGCAGTCTGCTCGTCTTGATTATTCAACAGAGTTCGCATCAAAACACGTTATTTGTGTTGTCCTTAAATTTCCCAAATGTAAATTAGTGCTCTTTTTGAGAGTATTTTTTATATTAAAATGCTTATACAACATATTATTTGGTTTTCTTTATTTTCACAACTCTTTAAGTATCCCTTTGAATAGAGTTATTTTTTAAGAATTTTCAAAATTTTTAATTTTAATCGATTTTATTTAAATTAAAGTTTAATCATTAAACACACACGCACAGGACTTTCGTTATTAATTGCAACAACAATTGGCCACTGAGGCTGCCGCCCATACACACTTACACTCAAACACCCGCACATAGGCTCTTTCTCAGTGAGTATTCGTGGTGTACCGTTATTCCGCTGTTGCACAACCGACACACTCGCAACTCCGCCACGAACTGTCCCGTTATCTGAGGCTCCATTTGAAGGAAAAGTTCGCCTCGTGCTTTTTCCTGCTTTGGTCCTCTCTTTGAAGCACGCTCTCTCGCTCGCCTTGCCTTTGCCCCTTTGCACTCTCTCTGTCTCTCCCACACACAGCTGTTATCAGTTTGATTTGATTTCGCCTAACGGTCCTCGCACAATTTGCCTTCGCTTGGCCAAGGGTGAATGCGTTCTCAAGGATAACGGCGAAACTCACCACACTTGTCGCTCTGGCTGGCACTCTTCCGCTCTCTTCTCTTGGACTCTCTCGCTGTCGCTGGTGTTGCTGTCTCGCTTAGACAGACACCTGTAGGGTGAAAGCTTTCCTCGGCTTTCGTGAGAGAAGTCATGCTAATGTCACTCCATTTTCATGCATCATTGTGGGATGTAAATCAGTCTAGTGAAATTATCATTTAATATTTTATCTGCTTAGATGGTTTAGCATTTAATTTTTTAATGTTATATCAGAGTATTCTTATTTTATTCTTATTTTAGACATAAACGTTGCAAGCCCTTAAACGTATATATATTCTTGATTTGTATCCGATAGAAAAGAAATCAAATCAGTATGTTAGGATTAAAATTTTAAAAATTAAGCCTTTTAATAAATTTTAATTTTTCGAATTTTAAAGTTAACATACTGATTTGTTTATATTTTAAAAACTAATATTTTTTACTATTTTTTTAATTTGTATAAATAAATTTAAAATTCAGTCCGAGGGTATACAATCTACGTTAGTTTATTAGCTTCCATTCTTGCTTAATTTTACTTATTTTTGAAATCTGTAAAACTATATTTAAATGCAAATCTAATTTATTAAGTAATTTTTAAAGTGAAATGAAAACATTGTAAAAGTTACAAAGTAACTGTCAAAAATTAACGGAAACCCAAACAAATTAAATCATATTACTTAGAATTGATTTATTATTCCTGTTGGATTTAAATACGATAATAATATAAATACCAATTATCTTAATAAATTGCTCTTTTCTATTATTATTATTTTTTAAAGAAGTAACTCGAAGTAATACCAAATTTACATAAGTAAATAATGAAGACCCATGCGGTGCATTAACAATCTACCCCAAATGAGAAATAAATAAGCTGGCAACTTACCCACAAAACGCACTCATTCCATGGTGCTACGTGTTTAACCCAATGGGTGGCCCTGTGCTGACCTCCTGCCCTCGGCGAATGGCCATTGCATTTTTAGCCTCAATTATTTAAACAACAGCAACAACCTGTTGGCATTTGTCTCGCCTCCCAACAACAGCCACTGTATTCAGTATAGAATTTGCAACCGTCTAAATGAACTCTTGAAAGTGCCCTGACATTTCACATTGCAAGGGTCACGTGGCTCCGCAAATCACTGAGAATAATAAAGGTAAAGTTAATAAAAACATAAAAATAGATACACTGAAAACGTGAATATATTCTAAGGCGCTTCTATAAATATAACAGACTGTAAAGACTTTTTGTTTTTTGGTTCCTAAAATATTTTTCAAGGGATTTTTCTCTGTCCCCTTTGTCAGACACTATTCACTCTTTTAAATAACTGGCTTAAGTCCAACCTACTCTTGTTTCTGACCCTAGACCCTGACTCTACCTTCTCAGATAACCCTCAATCCGCTTTTCCCTCTGTTGAGCTGGCAGCAACAGTTGACGTAATTTGCAGGTAATATGTGTGTTGCCTGTTGCTTCTGTTTCCAGTCATTTTCACTGACCAGGACAACCGCATTTCACCCTGTCTCCCCAGGACCTTCTGCCTCTTAATTTATTTCTCCTCATGGAGTAGGAGGGTTCATGTGCAAACGAGCCAATCGAGCCACATATTGATTTACGTGTTCGGGATGTGTTCCACTCACTCAAACAGTGTGTACACGCACAAAAAGAAAGTATTATAATTATTTAATATATTATATACATATAAACTAATATTATATAATATTGTAATATTTTAATAATATTTAAAAATAGAATTCAAAATTGTTCCTTGTGACATCGCTGTTATTCTAAATAAGTTTGGTATATAGTTGAATTTTAATTAGTCCGCTTTCTTAATTTTTATTTAATTTAAAATACTATTTTAAAAAATGTATAAATTTATATATATTTCAAAAAGTAAGAAAATACTTTTCCTTCTTTCAGTGCCTTGATAAAGTGTGTAACGCGAGACTTTCAGACTTACTCAAAGGGGAGGCAGTAGGTGCGGCTGAAAAAATCAATTAATTCACATCCCCTTGGCATATAATGGGCAATTAATTGAGTTTCTCTGGCAGTATCGAAGTTCCCTATGTTCGTGCCCAACTGGAATACTTAGATTCAACTGAAATTGAAATGTAATTAATAACCAATCCCCCCTTGACTGTATTTAAAAGATTTGCATTTACAAATGGGAGGAGGGTGAAGCTGTAGCAAATAAAAAGAACATATTTCTGCGCACATTTCCGCTGCACTAAACGTGATTGAAAGCGGAAATTGCTCCGTGTTCTTTTTTTTTCTATCCACCCAGCATCCTTCCTCCTGACCCACTTCCCCGCTTGCTTCTGGCTTCCGTTTGACGGCCGCAAAACTGTGGAACGGGGGGAGAAAACTGTGCCAAAGAGGCCCTGACTGATGACTGGCAAATCGGGTTTTTCAATTGACATTTGATGGAAATTGCGTTAGTAACCTCTGGCCCCGCCCTTCACGCTCCTTTGGCCATCCTTCATGGGGAGCCCAAAGTGTTGGCTGATGCGATTATCGCGGCGCTTAACAGAAGCCTTCGATGGTTCTCTTCTTTTTTCCTAGCATTGGATACTCTGAGAAATTGTCTTTGCATGTTTTGATATATGAGAGAACGTTGTTGCCAAATAAAAGTCGGAAATGGACTGAACATGTTACTTATATTGAAATGATTGGCCAGACAAAACTTAATTGGCATCTAAAATATATTTCTCTACAGCTTTGCTTATCAAAAATATTTACTTATGTATTTGAATATCGTAAAACACAAACATAGCATTAAAAAAAAAACACACACACACACAAACAGATTATGTTTATGAAATACACATTTTATTTATTATAATAAAAGTATACAAATTATATATAGCATTAAAAAAAACACACACACAAACAGATTATGTTTATGAAATTCACATTTTATTTATTATAATAAAGTATACAAATTCTTTTCTATTTTCTAATAAAAAATATAATATTGACATATATCTTTATAATTTAATGAAGCATCAATACTAGTACAATTTAAAAGAGTTCTTGATTCGTTATAAATACATATTTTAACGACAATCCTTCTGGTTTATTTTTTAAGTAACATTTTGAAATAAACATTTAAAATTTTATAAGTTTCAGTATTTATAGACACCGATATAAATCGTAATTTATCTCTCTAATAAATATATTGAGCACGTCATCTTACCAATTACCATAATTTTGACTTTGAATGGTTAAAAATTAAAATCCTTTTTAACTTGTTTTCAACAAAAGAGTATTTCTTCGCCGACTGTGACGGAAAAACTATAAATTAGGGTTTAAAATTTTAGTTGAAAACAATTAGTGTATATATATTTTTGAGTTGGCCTAAACCCTTTACGACATCAGACCCTCGTTGCGCAAAATTGCAGTCATGTCGAACTGCAGCAGGACAATCAAATAGGATGTGGCGGCACTCACAGTCTGAGGAAGTATATAATTGAATATTCAAAATAATTAAGCAAACTTTCAGGTTATCCAACTTACCGAAAAAATAAAAGTATAGTCCAAAGCAAACAATCCGATTCCGTTGAACTGAAAGTAACCTTCCCAGTGAAGGAACTGCAGGGTAAAGGACTTCATCTTGTTGTAGAAAAGATCATTGCTGAGCATAAAGGCGGGCTTCTTCTGCATGATCTCGTGGACAATCATTGCCGATTGCTTGGAGTGATTGTTCGCATTGCAGCAGAGACGGAGGACGATGTAGGCCACCACCATGGTGGTGAAGCTCCAGATCACATACAAATAGGTCACATAGTCCAAGAGTCGACTCTTTCCGCTCACTATGAAGTTGACTTTTGTTTCGAGGAAAATACCAAAGATGCTGACCACAAAACAGGCTGCCATATAGGGTACACACTGTGGCCCAAACTCTCCATTTGTTATCACACTCAGCGACAGGATTTTATCGTGCAACTTGAACAAGTCGGGCAGATTGGCCTCCGAGGTGTTACTGATTGAGAGAAAAATATATATAAGACATTTAGAATAGAAATAATAAAATTCAAATCAATTAAATGTCCTCTTTCACATAGATATAATTAAAACCTTTAACCGTTCACTCTCATTAATCAAAAATAAGTTTTTTCTGAATCCTTTAAATTGTTTCCATCTCACCCTGTATTTTCGGCAATGGTGACATTGTCGTAATCAAAATCGTCCTCGTCCTCATCATTGCTAGAGTCCACATCGTCCTCCTCGTTCTTTTGTTGTCCCAATTGGCGCTTCATTTCACCAGCCAACTTGTGCTCATTGCCGAACGTGCCAGTCGTCCTGCCATCCATGGCCGTTACCGGTGTGATGGTCTTCCGCTCCTTCTTCCCCTCGCTCTCGATATCGAACACCGTGAGTGGGGCATGGCGATGGCGGGCCTCCTGGTTAATCTTCTCGAAAAGAGCGTTAATCTGCTCGAAGCGCTGCGAGATGACCGACACGTGATAGATAAACTCGCCCTGGATAATGCTGCCGGCCAAGTACGGAAAGCTGGAAACCATGAACGGAATGAAGGCGAACTGGCCGAAGGTCCTGTGGGAATAAAGTGTCAAGTGTATTCGAGAAAGTTTAAGTTTAAGGCGTTTTTTGGTAATTTATCAAGACTTCTTGCTGTTATTATTTAAAGTAATTTTAAGGATGATTGCTCACATATACAGCGCCCTGACGTCATAGTACAGGGCAAAGCTGAAGACGCAGAATAGGAAAAGCCAGGTGAAATGGTAGGCCACACTATGCTTCACCGCGGTGACCTTAACCTTGTCCATCTCGGCCACCCGACGACACTTTTGGATGACCGCATCAATGGCATTCAGTCGTTCGTCGAACTGCAAAAAGAACTCCTTGCGGCGATACAGACTCATCAAGGTGATGGTCAGGTAAAGAAAGGCGCCCAGGTGCATGAACAGATTATTGCTCAGCTTGCAGACACTGTTGCAGGAGTCCAGCAAGCAGACACCGAAGGCATGCATCCAATTGATGGTCAAGTAGCAGGCCACATATATAATGGGCACAATGAACATCATGGCGTAGTCCAATATAACATTTGAATCCACATCCTGGCGATTCAGGGGAATGAGGCCTATGACCTGGAATTCGGGAAATGCATCAAATACTGACTCTTGAAATGAGATATTTTATTTTTTTACCATTGAAAACCAATTCATAATCTTTATCATTTTGTAGCTGCTTTAGTTTCTGCTGTTCCTTGGTTAGTGGCTTTTCCAGTTCGCTTCTCTATTGGTACTAACGTCATGACTGGTCGTTTAGAGCCCTGAAAGGGTTAATATTTACTCAATGTACTCACTCAATTGTTGGCATAATGAAACCGCTTACACGCAGTGGCAGGAGCGGATAATGCGCATATGTTTAAGATAAATATCTTCAGAGGGGCGCCTAAAATGCTTTTAGCTTATTAAATGTGAACTGTACGGTGCACTGTGGGGAAAGTTTGAGTGACTTAAAAGGGTAGAAAATGAGCTATTTTATGATTAAATTATTGCCAAAATTATTTTGAAAGGTTTAAGTAATAAGTAAAGGTTTAAGTAAGTAATAGTATTACTATAGACTTCTAGCTTTATTTATTAGCATAAATAGGAAGAATTACCTTGATCAGTTAGTGTTTTATTCAGTTTATTTCAGTTATTTACAGTGCTTAATTTTTTTTAAGTGCATTTCTAACTGATACCACAATTTATTGATTAATAATATCTTTGGTTCCTGAACCAAATGTGTAGTCTATATTATATAAACAATATAAATAATAATTAACGCATTACATGTCCTTATCCAAGAAAAAACCATGGCAGGAAATTAAAGTAACCTATTTGTTTGTAGAGATTAATTAATTATATTCTGATATATGATAACAAATTTAAAATATCTATTACTTCCAGAGCTTTGCTTAGTATCAACATTTAATAGTTTTCATCATCTGAAAATTCTCAAGGATATTTGCTCTATTTCCACTTAGTTTTCCGCACTCCTTCTCTTTTGTGTTGAGCAAGGGAAATCCAATCATTTCCACATATTTTCACCGCATTTTACTTGCTAATTAAACAATTATAAGTTAGTGCCGCCTAACACTAAATTAACAAGCACGACAACGCCGACAACAAGGTAATCGAGGCAGTCCCTTTCCCTCGCAACTATGGCCGAGATGTTTCTCGCCTAAGAAAACCAATTAAAAGCAAAGCCCTTCCTGGCAGTAATAACAGGCGACGAGGGACGCGGGCTGGTTGGTTGGTTGGAGGAAACCATGAGATGATAAAATGCAAATTTCCCCTGAGTTGAGCATCCTGCAGGAAGGCGGCCGAAAGGGGGAGAGGGGACATTGCGGCAGAGGCTTACAATCAGTTACAACTAAAACAGGGCCATGGCAAAGGCGCAAGGTGCCATATATATACATATATAGTATGCTGTGTGCCTTTTGGCCCTCTTAGTTAATAATTGAGTTTGCATCGGAGGCACGCACAAACCAACAACTCACGCACACATATTTACATACGAGCTGGGACAGGAAGGGTAACGGAAAACATCCTTTGCATCCTTTACTTATGCCCTTGCACGCGCTGTGGACCGCAGGTCTCAAGGGCTCCGCATATCCTAGAGATGTGCAAATGAACTTATTTAAGCTACAACAAATCGTTTGAAATTTAATAACTTTATATTTATTTAAAGATATTATCTTTTATAACAAAGTGCATGAAGGTTAACCTAATATTTTTGTATTGAATAAAACTTTGAATACAAAATTATTTGCATCACAGTCGCTAGATTCTTTACGTGAGAGAGATATTTATACATGTTTTTATGTTCTTTTAAATAAATAAACAAATCATAAATAATATTTATTTAATTAATTTTAAATTTTATTTAATTTAATTTATTATTATTAATTTATTTAGTTTTAAAATCATTACTATCTATGTACTTATATTTATGCCCTTAAAAAGCGTTTGCTTCACGGTCGCCATGATTTGCTTTAAATATATATTTATATGTTGAATCAAAAAGCAAACGCTTGTTAATTTAACTGATTTGAAATTAACTTGAGATATATAATGATTTAAGAACATACAACAAATAAAACAGGCTTTTAATTTTTCCTAACCGAAAACCTAGAGTGCATGTATATAGTACCTTACACTAACACTGCAATTTCTTTTTCCTTACCATAATCCAAGTGTTTATTGAATCCTGGAATCATAGTATTAGCATGCCTGAATTAGGCCACACACATCTCTAGGTCGTAGACGCCTTCTCTGCCAATGAAACGAAGCTTGTTAATAGACATTTGCGTTTACAGAATGGCGAATGAATGCTGGTGCTGAATGGCGGTATCCGTTCTTAGGGTTATCCGGCGGAGTCCTTTAAAAAGCCCGCTTAGTTGCGGCATGCAAATTAGATGCCGGCATTAGATTAGTTTATTGTAGTAAGACTCAGTCGGCTGTGATTGTTATAGTCCTTCCCTTGGTGTCCGCCATAAAACGCCCAGAGTTGCAGGCAATCGCTCCGGAATTTTCCCGCTGCGCTTTATAGCCGACAGGCCGTTGTTGTACTTCCCCGGAGCCCTTCCGATTTACCCAGTTAGGGTTGCCTTATTTTATTTCGTATCCGCTCCCTTCGGCGGTATCAATAAAAATTGCGGTCATAAACTGTGACCGTAATGGTCTTCGGATTCTGCCACGCCCCCTTTGCCAAGTCACTCAATCACGAGGCGCACACTTAGTTGCCTCGTCTTATTTTGCCGTTTTTTCTCTGGTTTTCTTTTTTTTGTTGCCTGTGCACTTCTGTGTAATGAGCTTGTTTGCTCAAGATTTTGGCGCAAAGATTTGCCTAAACGTTTATATATTTTTTTTCTTTTTGTGGTGCGGAATTTAGGAATTCAGGATTTGGCTGCCGGCAAAGTGGAACATCTTGGTCCTGTTCTTGTGCGAGGGGGCGAAGGCTCTGAGGAGCTGGGCTCGAAATTATGTTAGGCCCCCCGGGGATTGTTGGTGGCGTGTTAAAGTTGTTCGCACACTTGCTTTATGAGTGGTTTTTCATTTGGTGAGTTTTCCGCAGGAGCAAACTTGAGGCAACGGAGAGCCCAAGGACTGATAAGAATACAAGCAGGGAGGGAAAATAATTATCCAAGTTGCAATAAAAATAGTTCTGCAGGAGCTAGTAAATACAATATTTGTATTTAATTATTTGATTTCATAAAGTTTTTAGCAGTTGACTTTTAAATCCAGTTCTAAATACAATTTAATTTAAAGGATAAGCCGTAAGGGTTTTCGTGTGGAAGGAGCAGACTGCTTCTTCTTGGCCATTTAAGCCGGCGGCGAAGAAATAAACCCCACCAGACATATCAGACATAGCAGCCGGGATAAGTTCTGTGTCTGACTTTCCCGTTCTTCCCTTTCGTCCTTGCCGCATTTGTCAATTTGTTGTTTCGACTGCAACGTCTCTCCCTTCTGTGGCACGTAAAGCCCTTGACTGTTAATGACTTTTGGCAACTCAACCATTCAGGGAAGTTTATGGCAAACACATAAGAGAAACCCAAGAACGGACAGTTGGGGTTGAAAATATAGAAGATAGTGAAATGTAATAATAATTCGAAGTATATAAGTGTTACATATTTATTTTTGAATAATAAATGCTTGAAAAAAATAAATCTAAAATGTGCAAAAAATGTTTATAAATAACTTCGGACTTATTTATGAATAACTTATATTTAATATTTATATTATTATATATTTATATTATATTTATATTATATTTAATAAATACAATTTTCATTTGTTGTGTTCCTATTCTTGTATCCTTAACTGTCTGGTGTGCCAAGTGTATGTTTATTCGCTTATGTGTTTGGCTTTATCTTAGTTCAACGTTGCGTCAAACTTAACTAGCCGAACAATTATTTCTAACGCTTTTGTGTGTGTGTCCTCTTCCTATCCCCATCTCTTTCTGCGCTCTTGCTGCCATCTCTTTCGCTTCCGTCCAGAAGCCAAAAGTGCTTCTTATTGCTTGTTACATAAATATTTCATTAAAAGCCATTCATAACCGAGCATTCGGTGTTGACAGCCACCGCCCACCGCCATTAGCGCCCACCACGTGTCCAGCTGAAAGAAAGAGAGCGCCATTTAAAATGGAAAGAGATGGGTAGATCGCAAAAATAGAGAGGAAGAGAGCTTTTCACCACAATTTCGTGTAAACAAGTCGCTGGCGCTGGCTGAGATGGCTTACGGAATTGTTGCTGCTGTTGCAACTTCTGTTGCAGCTGCCACCGAAGCTGCAACGTCGTTTGCTTGCCTCAAAATGTCAAATGCCAAGGTTCGGGGCAGGGCAGGGCAGGGCGAAAATTTAATAAGAGCCACAAGTTGGCTGCAATATAAACGCATTAAGTGGACATCCGCGGGCGAAAGTTGATCAACTTATGGAAATGTTATTAAAATTTTAGATTACACACCTTAAAATTAGCATTGAAACCATAAAATATTAAGCAGATACTAAATTAAATATTATACACTTAGTTATTATCAGTTACATACAATAAAAAATTAACTTTGACCAGTTTATAATGCGAAATTATAAAATTTTTAAATTAAATTACTTGATATCTGCGCAAGCTATCATCTTAATATCTTATAAAGCAATTAATAAACTGTGTTGGTAAGTTAATCATAGATGAAATTAAATTATAAATAGCCGATTTTTGTAGTTAGTTAATTTTTATTTCACACAAAGGGTAGCACCCTTTTTAATATACTTGGTATTTATAAAACCAAGATGTGCATCAAGTTAGTTTAGTTTTGGTTTTATTCTTTTTTTTATGTCCTGCTAAGTTGACATCAAGTTAGAAGGGCAACTCCTGAAAAGTTCAAGTTCAGTAATAATGCATACCTTATAAATATAAAAGAAAGCACATAAGAATTTGCAAATCTAAATACCTTTCAGTGAAGACATGAACCCCTGGATCGCCTGAAAGTATGCTTCGCTTGAAGTCCACCCACTCGGAACACTTGCCGATCAATCGGTACAAAACCGAATCGAATCGTATCGGAGTGGATCGCGAAATGCTTTGTTTTTGGCAGAACAAATCAAACACTTCAATGGATCTGCCTAGTCGCGCATTAAGTGTTCAGCGCTCCGGTCGTCACCGTCTTCAAATCGAATTGAATCGAATCTCATTATGCTGGGCCAACAACTGGAGGAGGGCAACAACGACAACGGCCGCTCCTGTGGGAACAACAATGGCAGCAGCAAGGATGTGAGGCTGCTGCTCCTGCCGGAGACCTCCTTCAACGGCAAGCCGGCAAATCCTGTCACATCGCGGGCTCCGCTGCAGAAGATTTTCATTGATGACCTGACAAAAGACAGGCAGCTGCCGGTGCGGCGGGTGCCCTGGTTTATATTGCTGATGTGCGTTATGCAGGTTCGATTTGATGCAGGTGCTCCAGTTTATCCATTGTCTGTGCTTGTGTTTTTTTTTTGTTTTTTGCATATCCGGCAACGTGGCGTATGAGTGATGTGTGTTTAATTGAATGGTTTATATAAAAAAAAATCACGTATACGTAACGATGAAATGCCTTTGATGAACATGAAACTATATTACTTTTTACCTCTGATTCGGTCAGAGGTGAAATTATTTAAAGCTCATACATTTTGATTGCGGGAAATTGAGTTTCGTGTGTGATTGATTTTAAAGCTAGTCGAAGGTTTTATTAAATTTAATACAAATAATTCTAATTAATTAAATGTGTCGAATAACAAAGACAACACTTCATAAAATTCGCCATAACTGATAAGAATATTTGAAAACAATTCTTGTTAAGGCTATAAAGCGGTCAAATGTGGTTTTATTTATTTCACAATTAAGTATGAATATTTTGATTGTGAGAATAATATTTCTAAATAATTAGAAGCTAAGATTTCTAGCAAACTTTCGCTGCTGATAAGCTTACAGTTTCACTCTCTGTCGGTTGAGGATTCTTAAAAGTTTCTGTTTATAATCTCCCATCTCAATAATGCCTTTCCATTTGATTTGCTTAAAACAAAACAAACAAGAAAGGAAGCTCGGAACGCCGAAGTTGATATACCCTTGCAGATTTCAATTGAATTATTTATAATCTAACCCTATCTATTTTAAAATGAATAACTTTCAACATAATTTTATTTTTACAGTTTTACCTTTTTTATATTTTTACATGTCAAGTAAAATGTTATTTACGTCCACATTTACCGATCGTTTGTATGGCAGCTATATGATATAGTCGTCCGATTTTTATGAAATTTCAAACAAAATTCTAAAATAATATATAATGCTTGTATCCCAAAGTAGAAAAAGTTATGTTGAAAACTGACAAAGTTATAATTTTTTTTCTGAAAATTTCACGACCGTTCCTATGGCAGCTATATGATATAGTTGTCCGATTTTTATAAAATTAAATCCAAAAATCTGAAATAATATATAAAGCTTATAATCGAGAGTTGATCAAGATACGTTAAAAAACAGTAAAGTTATGATTGTTTTTCAACAAATTTATGGATCGTTTGTATGGCAGCTATATGATATAGTCGTCCGATCTGGCCCGTTCCGACTTATGTACGAGTGAGAGTATATAGAAGACTATCTACAAAGTTTCAATCAGATAGCTTTAAAACTGAGGGACTAGTTTGCGTAGAAACGGACAGACAGACAGACAGACAGACGGACAGACGGACAGACGGACAGACGGACAGACGGACATGGCTAGATCGACTCGGCTGTTGATGCTGATCAAGAATATATATACTTTATAGGGTCGGAGATGACTCCTTCACTGCGTTGCAAACTTCTGACTGAAATTATAATACCCTGCAAGGGTATAAAAAGAACATTTGTTTGCTTTTGTTTGGTTCACCCGCTGCTGGTGCCGGCTGTGCCACTGTGTGAGTGCTCCATAAATTATTGCACGGAAATTCATTTGAATTTCCATTTACTGGAAATATTTTGTTCAATCGTTTACTTGTGTGGATTATCTGCGGTTTGAATTGAATTCATATTTATTTGTTTTCCCTTATTTTTGCTAATCCACTTTGTGGCTTATGAGTTTGGCAGTGTTTGGAACTTGTTGTAATTAAATCATTGAAAGTTGGTTTAAGTATAGCAATAATATGTAATTTATTGACTTAAAAAGGCTTGTACATTTTGTAATTTATTAAAATATTTATTAACGATAAGAGTCATATTAAAATATTATTTTTAGAACTTTGGAAACGTTGAACTTTTAGTCGTAAAAAATCTATTTAAAAAGTTCTCTGAATAAATCAATTGAGTAATTTGTTATCAGTTTCTTTTAAACTTTGGTGTTTATAATATTTTGCAAATGCCATAAAGAAAAAAATGATTTATTTAAAGAATATTTTCAATGAAAAACCATTAATGTTTTTAACAAGGATTTTGTCACTGCAAATTATCTCTATACAATTAACAAAGAAAATGTGTCACTAAAATAACATTTTTTAGCACCGAAAGCAAACTTAATAATACCCTTTAATGTTCCGCAGAAGTCAAGTAATCTCTGATAAAGTTTCAAACAATTAGCACCGCACTGCAAACTCTTTGGGTCTTGGCCAATACCGCTCCCAACCCAAAGTCCCACAAGTGTGACCCATTTGGCGGGACTCATTAATTGATACTCACCTTGTTGTGATGCATGTTGGGCATACCTGAAACACTCACATCGCACAGTCAGCAATGCAGATCGGTGATTGAAAGGTTTTATTGTTCGGCCCAGCCCGTCGAGCTCCGCGAAGTGATTGCACAATTCAACGCGCTGCAGTCTGCAGTCCGATTTAGCTATATTGCCATTTTAGTCATCGGATCGAGCGAATGTTGCAACTTGGAGCTCTGGCATTTGTCATATTTGGCGGCGGGATATTCATGTTGCACCGATTTGGTGTCGCATGCGTGTTTTTGCGGCTGCTGTCAACTCATGCGGCGCACACTGTGCGGCATCTCAGCTACAAGCACTCAGCGATCGGAGATCTTCGATCGTCGATCGACGAATGACGATCACCTGAGCCAAGTGTCGAGCGTTTGAGCGAAAGTGACAGCGAGGCGAGTGTCGCCGGCTGCCAGTTGCCATGACACTGTTCATCATGATTGGGGGTGCACCGATATGGCAAAGACCACTAATGGCAAGGAGATTAGATTGGCTGTAACAGGAAATTTGGGAGAAGACTATTGCAAAAATTATTATTAAGTAATAATTGGCACTGAATGAAAGAAAACTCTTTGGATATACTTATAAATTGCTATAAAAATATAAATCATTTTTAAATTCAAATAAATTAAATATAAGTAAAAGGGCTACATAATAGCTTAAAAATATTTATGGGTTACTTAAATAAATATGTTTAATATTATTATGAAAAAGCAGGAAAATGGCAAATGTATTCTACATAAATTTTTACCACTTTTATTATCTTAAAATGTATAATTTTAGACAGATAAATTCCCTCGGGATGGGGATACATATTTGTTGAAGGTCGCTCCACCTGCTCTCTACACTATTTCTTGCAGCTTAGTGCTGTGTAATTAAAGGTCTTCCCTTCTTTTATTTTCTTTTTTCATTACACCAGATATCGGTGCACTGGATCGCCAATGAGTGCATGAAAAGAAGACTGATCTACAAGCCAGAGTGGAGTGGAGAGTACTGGCGCCTACTGACCTATATGCTGCTTCATTCCGATGTGTGGCACCTTACTCTTAATATATGTCTGCAGGTGAGCAATAATTTTAAGAAATATGTTGGATTATAAAGCAGTGTTTTCGTTTCGAAATTATTTTTCGTAAACTGATAATACATTTTTAAATATATTTAATAAAATAAATGAATATATTTAATAATATGATTCATATTAAACCGAAATCAAGTAATTCCCTTTATTAAGTATGAAATTTCAAAGAGATTTTGTTATAATTAAGTAATAAAAACACGCGTTGCATAATAATCTCTTGACGGAAAACCTCTGCTTAAAATTCTACCCCTTTTTCCCATATTGATTACTAACTAAAGGTCAATGTTTCCGACAGTGCTTCATCGGTGTCTGCCTGGAACTGGAGCAGGGTCACTGCCGCCTGGCCGTGGTCTATATTGCCGGCGGCGCTGCCGGCTCACTGTTCTCGGCCTGGCTGCAGCCGCATGTGATGCTGGTGGGCGCCTCCGCCGGGGTCTACGCCATGCTGGGGAGCCATGTGCCGCACCTGGTTCTGGTCAGTCAGCTGGAAACCGCAATTGAGATTCGATTAATTTTACACGATTACCGCTCTGTCCAATTTAGAACTTTTCGCGGTTATCGCACCGCTTTGCCCGCATCGCCGCCCTGCTGATCCTCTTCCTCAGCGACCTGGCCTTCACTACCTTCCATTTTCGCCACAATCACAACCGGAATCCGCGGATCAGTCTGGAGGCGCATATGGGCGGATGTACGGCCGGGCTGCTGTGTGGCTTTATCGTGTACCGAAAGATACGGATTTGGCAAACAAATCAGCAAGCCTTGTAACTTAGTTGGAGTCTCAAAGGACTTAGTTTATAGTTTTCTGGTAATATTTTAATTATTACCAGTGTCTGAAAACAATACTTAAGCCTTGTTATAAAGCTTATATCTCAAGTAAAAACAAGAAAGGAATCTAACTTCGGCACGCCGAAGTTTGTGTACTCTTGCAGATTTCAATTGCATTAATTATAATCAAACCCTATCTATTTTAAAATGAATTACTTGTAAATGAAATTACTTTCAATTCAATTTTATTTTAACAGTTTTACATTTTTTAAAATTTTACATGTAAAGTAAAATGTAATTTGCCTCCACATTTACCGATCGTTTGTATGGCAGCTATATGATATAGTCGTCCGATCTGGCCTGCTCCGACTTATATATGAGTGAGAGTATATAGAAGACAATCTGCAAAGTTTCATTCAGATAGCTTCTAAACTGAGGGACTAGTTTGCGTGGAAACGGACAGACGGACAGACGGACATGGCTAGATCGACTCGGCTGTTGATGCTGATCAAGAATATATAAACTTCTGACTGAAATTATTATACCCTGCAAGGGTGCAGTGCTAAAGAGTTTTACTAAGTTTTTAAAAGAATAAGCTTGAGATCTCATAGATTATCAAAAATCCTTAATTCAAAGGCCTACACTAAGTTATTTTATAACTGTTTAACTTATTTATTAAAAAAAAGTGCTGTAGCAACCACTCCCAATCCAAAATAGCAATCTATTAAACGAATTTGCATAAACTCTTCTTGCGTTTTAATATTCTGGTCTGCAAGTGTCTTTCCTAATTGAATGAATTGTCGTCAACAATTGTTTAATGCCATATACATAAATCCGTTTTTTAATTTTTTTTTTGTTTGGTTATAGAAAAAAAATTTGCCGTTTTAATTTTTTTTCTTTCTTTTGGCCACGCTTAAACAATTATGGCGCTTTGAATAAACATTTATTTTTTACACCTCATAAAATGGGCGAGAGCGTGTTTTGTTTCTGATTTTTACGAGTTGTTCTCCGGTCAACCGACAAATTGGCCTACACTTGTTAACAGAATGACTTTTCAATTGAATTAATTTATTACTCATCAAGTGGTTTTGGCTAATTGCTCGTCAGTTAGCATTTATCAGAGGTAGGAATTTGCGGGCCAAGGGATGAGAGGTTCTGTAAATATTTTATAATTACTTTACGGTCTGCCACCAAAACCAGAACAATTCGAGGAATGTTTGGCCACAAATGGGAGAGTATTTAATTATTCATGTGAAGCAATTAGTTGTTCGAAAAATGTGCAACAAGGTTGAAATTAAATGAATATTTATAAGCCTTTTTTTCGAGATGAATTTTAGTTACTTATAGATTTTAGTCATTGTTTATGAGCATATATTGTTCAGCTGCATTAATACCTTTTCTTGAATAATTCATTATTCAGCATTGTTGAAAAATATATGTATTAAATAAAAGTCGCCGAATTAAAATCTTAAAAATTTCATGGTGTTTATTAATTCCATTTTACTTCAAGGATATTTTTATAACAAAGTAATTTGAACTATCATTTTAAGTATTAATTTAATTTTCCTGCCTTGAAAAACCTCCCAATAAAAAATGAAACATCCTTTTATTTTATTAGGTTTATATTTTATTTAAATGTACTTTTCACTCTATTCCTAGCTTAATTAGTATATAAATGCCGAGTTAAATAGATTTAGTTTTAAGATGTCATTCGATTCATTGTAAGTATTTTTATAATACAACTTAGTAGCTAAAGCAGGCCTAATCTCTACACCTTAGTTAGTTACAGCTACGGATTAGCATACGGACTACAAACTACCATTAAGAGCTGACACTTAACCCTATACACACACTCTCATTCGGGGGATGATTTCGATTATTTTGGGGGGGAAATGTCTAAATTAACAGTCTAATGGGCCGCACTTGACGCCCACCTCGGTGCATTTGCATTCCAGGCACTGGCTGGATAATTCCACGATAATCCGACCCACGCGGTACATGCGTCCGTAAATGTTGCATCCCGCCAGTTTCAACTGACCGAGGGGATCCCCCCCGTCCATGGCCGGGAATCCCGGTGCACCCAACCGCTCCAAGGGCGTCGCCTCCTCTTCCGTGGATTTGGCCGGCGGAGCAGCCGTTGTCGGCGGTCGCGTTGCATGCTGGTAATGGTGGAATTGCTGCGTTGGCTGCTCATGCGGCTGCAACTGCTGCTGCTGCTCCTGCCCCGGCGGCGGCAATCTGTGCGGTCTCACCTCGTAGCTGGCATCCATGAAGGGCAATTTGTCGAACGGCGAGTTCAAAAAAGGATGCAATGTAGTGCTTCTCGTTGCTGCTGTTGTGGTCGATGTGGCAGGGGCTGGGGTAGTAGAAGAAGGAGCAGTAGGAGGAATCCTGGTTGTTGCCGGCGGGGCCCTGCTGGCTGCTGGAGTGCTCTGGCGACGCGTGGCACTCTGGACCTTGCGTCTGTTGCCGGCGGTCTGTTTGTTTTTCGTTTTACTGCCGCCCTTTTTCAAGCCCGGAGAACGTGTTGTCCCCGTTGGCCGACCTGCGGCTGCCGTTGCTCCTCCTGCTGTAGCTGTTGCTGTTGCTGTTGCTGGTGTGCCAGTTACAGCAGTTGCTGCTGCTGCTGTTGCCTCTGGCATTTGCTTAAATGGCGGCACTGTGCTGCTCACCACGTCCCCATTGGGCAACTTCAATCCTAGCAGCTCGTCCAAGAGCTTATCTAATTTATTGATTTCATATTTATCTATCAAGGGGGTTTCCTTTTCCTTTTCCGCTGTCGTTGCCGTTGTCGTTGTTGCTGCTGTGCTGCTGCTGGTTGAAGAACTAACGGATGTGGAGGAGGATGAAGTGGAAGTGGAGTTGCTGACGCTGTAAGTGACAGTTTCAATATGCTCTTCAATCGCCGGCTGCTTGTTCGCTTTGTCAACGATTAATTCATCGAGATTGGGCGACGGCTCTGTGTGTATGACATCCTTAAAAGGATCGGGTGTGGTGATTTCTACAAAAAAAAAAAAAGAAAACAAAGCATAGGTAAATTGTTCAGGAACATGTAAAAGAGTTTAAGCGGAAAAGGGTAAACAACACATGATAAATTCTTACCTATCGAGGCTGTGTCGTTATCTTGCGTTCCCGATGTTGTGATATCAATTATATGCTGCGTAACATGGAAGTTATCAACCAGACCATTGATTCCACTCGCGGTGACATGCTCTTGGAGAACTTCCCCATCGATGACCAGCGGTTCCTTGGGCATAAATCCGCCCTCCGTTTCGGTGGGCGGCGAGAAGCCATTGTGGGAAGGCGGCACCGCTGGTCTATCGAAATCAAACTTAACGTAGGCGGCACTGCCCTCATACTTCCCACCCAGATGAACCACTGGCTCGGGAGCAGCCTGCACGGCTGGAACTTCCACATTGAACTTGTACTTGTAGGCAGCCTGATCAGGCTGAGATTGTGAATACAGAGCCACCGTATCATCCATGGTATCATACCCAACCACATCCATTTTATCGGAGGCAACCTTCTGCTGATAATAGTTGCTGGGATAGCTCTCCTTGGGCACCGTTTCCACGGCATCGGTTGGCAGGAAAGGTATGATCTTCAGATTCGGTAGACTTGGCGGCAGTGTGGGCTCTCCGCCACTCTCCTCTAGTGGTTCGGCTTCCAAAATACTGGGATTTGTTTTGATAACCAAGGGCTTGGGAGTGCTTGTAATGTAGGGCTTAGTCTTGGGTTTAAATTTCGGTTTGCTTGTGGTACGGATTGTGGGTTGCGGTGTTGATATTGGTTTAGGTGTTGTTGGGATTGGTGAAGAGGTTGTTGAGTGGGTTGGTGAAGCGGTTGTTGAAAGAGTGGTTGAAGGAGTTGGTGAAGACGTGGTTGATAATGTCGTAGATATGATTTTTGGCGTAGTTGTTGTTGGTGTTGTTCTTGTGGTTGTTGGAGTTGTTGGTGTTGTTGGTTTTTGTGTTGTGGGTTTTTGAGTAACAGGTCTCTTAGTTGTTGCCCTTGTTGTTATGAGTTTTTGAGTTGTCGATGGTGGACTTGTGGGCTTCGGAGTAGTAACAGTTTTCCTGGTAGTTTTTAGCTTGGGCTTCGCGGTAGTAGCAGGCTTTGGTGTGGTTTTTATTGTCGTAGTAGATGGTTTCTGCGTGGTACTTGTGGGCTTCTCTGTGGTAGTACTAAAGTTAACTCTGTTTTCCGCCGTTCTGTGGGTCACTGCTTGGTTCTGACCATATTTACTGGTCACCACCAACATGGGCGGTGTCACCGTGAGATTAGCCAGCTTCGAGTTGATTCGCGTGTGAGTTGGCTTGCCACTTGGCAGAGGACGGAACATGGGTGGTGCATACACATTGGTCTTTAGTGGCTTCTCTGTCGAAGTGGTGGTGGTAGTAGTACTCGTTGATGTCTGATTTAAAGGCTCTTCAAGGATGCCCGATAGTCCATCGATCAAGGCATTGAATAGACTCGGCTCCTCTTTGGGTGGAGGAAGTACAGCTTCGGTGACTGGTTTCGGCCATATTCCAGAGTTGGCAATGCTGATTTGCTGAGCCTCTGCTGGCAGCTCACCTGCTGCCATTTCCCCATTATCAAACTGCTCTTCAAAGTCCTCGGCTATTCGCTTTATACTATTCGTTGAGGTTTTGACTTCCTCGGATTGATTCTGTGTAGAGCTGGGCTCTGTGTAGGCCTCGGTAGCGGGATTAAGTTCCTCCTCATCGGGTCCCAGGAGTATATCCATCCAGGAGAGAGTGTTCTTAACCGTCGTGGACTCCGGTTTCCTAACCTCTTCTGGCAGCACATTCTCCGTGCTGGGACCTAAGAGGAGATCCAGGAAACTAAGGGCTGTGGTGCTGCTGGTACCTTCTTCATTGAGCTCGGTTCTCATTAGGGGAGGGGCTTGAGTGGTTCTTATTCCCACCAGATCCAGATTGTTGGCCAGCATTTTATTGTTGTTGCCATCGATGAACTCCAGACCTTCGCGCAGTGTGTCCAGAATACTCTTCTCACTGCTGGCCTCCAGGGGATTCCCCTGCGGAGCTCTGGTTGGATGACGATCGTGCGGGTACCTCTCGGCCATGGAATTCTGGGGTATAATGCCCGTCTCCTGGACCTCAGGCTCCTCCTTGCCAAAGAGCATGTTGTACAGGTTAAACTGTCGGGAGTTGTGCGATCTGCGGTAATCCCGTTGACTGCCGCAATCATAGCTCGAGGGACAGCACTGACCCTTGGGCACCACTGGGATGCAGTTCTTCAGTGCCGGCGAGCATTTCTTGGGAGCACAGCGACGCGTTCCTCGGATGCAGAAGCATATGTCACAGGGCCTGTCCACATCCGAACGCATCTTTTGACCCTCCGCGTAGAACTGTGAGCCCACAGTGCAGCCTCGATTGCGCTGCAAACGCTGCGACATGCGCTGGAAATGCTTATTCGAGGTCTTTCTGTAGCGTACTTCTTGGGAGGATTTGCCCGAGGTCTTGCTGCTGCAATCATAGCGAACCGGGCAGCAGGTGGAGTCCACAAAGATCGGCTTGCAGCCCTCCACAGGCAGCATGCACTTGGGCTTTACGCACTTCTCGGTGCCACCTGATTAGAAGGGGTTGAGTTTTAATAAAATGAATTATAATTCTTTAGGAGAAATATATTACTTACCTATGCAGTAGCAATAACTACACAAATTAGAAGATGACATGGCTGAACCCGACTTGTAGACAGTTCCATTTTTTACACAAACTAAGGGAAATTAAACTTTATAAAATATACTGAATTATCGAGATTATCTAAACTCACCAAACAAATCCGTGTCGGAGTCATCTGAACGTCTCTGCAGCATATTATCATTGACCACACGATCTATGGACTCCCTCTCGTAGTGATCCAAGTAGGCAATGATGCGTCGCTTGGTGGGGATCTTATAGAAGGCATCCAATCGGGCACAGGACAGGTATGGACAGCAAGTGCTCTTCTTTTGGACAACCACACATCCCCTAGGTGGAGGCATGGGCATTTCGGGACACACTTTTAGGCGGCACACAAGAGTCTTCCGGTTGCACTGACAGTTGAGGCACTTCTCCATGCTGGGCACCACCGACTTGTCAGCGAACCAGGTGCCATTGTGATGACAGCCTGAATATAAATAAAGGGGAATTTATAAGAAATAAATATAGTTGATTTAATTAATTAAAAGTATTGTGACTTCGGTAGGTCGAAACATATTCCAATGAAAATCATAAACAAACCCCTTTCAGATATAGCTATAATCTAGTTTTTAATCTCACTCAGTTTTTAATACGATATTTATACCTCACAAACCCAACAATCAATATGAGATTTTCCACTTTTCCCGCTATTTTTCCAACCAAGGGCCAGAAACCTTTGCGTCTACTTCTCACCCAATGCCACACATTTCACAGACATTAGCCGGTGTATGGTTTTTGTACCTTGGAGCC
The DNA here is from genome assembly GCA_008042575.1 of Drosophila watanabei. NCBI lineage: Eukaryota > Metazoa > Arthropoda > Insecta > Diptera > Drosophilidae > Drosophila > Drosophila watanabei. Next base: position 75,263 of record VNJS01013619.1, on the reverse strand, counting down.
CAGAATCCATAGCGAACTCACCTGTGTTCGACGTGATAAATGCATCCAGCTGTGCGGGCCAAAAAAGGAGGAATAATGCCGCGGCCAATATGCTGACTAAGCGCAGCGTCATCTTCGCTCGTTCCCGTTGCGTCGTTTGCCTCGATGCCGCCGAAGAGCATGAATAATGCAGCGGAGTCGGGCCCTCCTCCTGTCCAGCAGATGCTCCTACTCGACTGGCAGTCTGGCAGCAGCAGCAGCAACAGCTCTGGCGTCGTGTCCAGTGCTCAGTATCTAGTATTTAGTGTCCAGTGTCCGCACTATCCAGTATCCAGAGCTAGAGTGCAGCGCTAATGCGTAGAATGTGTGTCACGCGGCGGCAACTTTCGAATGACAGCGGCGAATGGGTTGGCGGCACAGTGGTAATGGTGCTCGTAATGGTACAGGTGGTAATGGTGGCTCCAGCACTGCTCTGCGCATGCCCACACCGGCACAGACCAAATTAAGCCGAGCTCGAAATTACCCGCACATTTCCACAGGTCGTCGTACGCTTTTTTTTTCGTTGTTTATCGCCAGTGCCAAAGTTCTGCCACACTTTTAATGAACCATATATGGCTAAAAAGAGAGAGATGGGGCAGAGGAGAGGGGGGTACGTGTCAGTCATTAGTCTTACAATGTTGAATAATGTCGGCGAAACTATGCAACAGGTTGCCAGCGTGAACAACTTCATTTAAATAAGCTCCACCGGGGGCATGAGTACTAAGAAATACGTGAAAGATTGCCAAAGATTGGGTAAGAGTCCGTAAGATACCCGAAGAAAGAAGCCTCCATTGACACAATTTTAGTGGAAACTATTAGCAAATCATAACCGAGCTTAGAAAATATTAGTGAGTTTAAGGGTAAATTAGTAGTAATTTAATTGAGAAATTATTTTTGCAAGTATTTCCTTTTGATGACAGAAATTAGGATTAATTATAATATAAAATCTATTTCAAGTTTGAAAAAATATTTAGTTTTGAAAAAGAATAAATGAGTTTTACTACATAGAAATTGATATTTTAAGTTATAAGAAACAACAATGTAAATTTTGTATTTCAAAACATAAGTTGACACATTTTCATTTACTTTAATTATAGTTTTTATATTTTAATACTATTTGTTTCTATTAGAGAACGAATCAATTTAAGACATATGTTAAATGCTAAAAATTTCTTGAAAATAAGAATTTTTTATTTAAAACATATGTTAAATAGAAATATTCGCATTTAAAATGAAAAATTGAGTATTTATAACTAAAACCTTAAACATTTTTAACAGATATTCTACTTACATTATTAAAATAAATAAAAGACCTTAATACTAATAAACTACAAATATGCTCCTATTTAAATAATAATCTTTAAATTAAAGAATGAATAAACTTAAAAGAAACAGAAACCAATGTCATTAATCTGTCTTATTACTGAATTAAATTCATGTAAAAGACAAAAGGTAACCGAAAACTACTCGCAGCTCATCTAAAAATGTGATTTTAAGTAACTTAACGCTTTCTCTTCAAAGTTAATCCCCTTTAAACTGTACCCAATAATACCAGAGAACAAGAAATATTATTGGGTATTATCTACCTTCCGTAATCCCCTGTAATAATTTAACACAACTTTACAGTCTTTGTTTACCCCCATTAGATTAGTATTTTCGATATTTTCGAGTGCTTGGCATTGATTCTCACACGGAAATGGGCCAAACGCAAGTGCTGTCGAAATCCATCAATAAATACACAAATGGAGAACCGATGGACTAGCACAGCGACACCCGGCTAGAGTCATAAATAATATTAATCAAAATCAGAGGGGAGAACTGGTCTGGCCGGGGAAATGTTCTGCCTCCAAGAATTCACTTCGCACTCCTCGAAAAACAAAAAAACAAAATAAGAAAAAAGAAAAAACTATCCATAGAGCCAGACGCGAGTGGCACGCAAACGCAAAACGCAACCACTGGAAAACAGCCAAACAAACATGAAAATCAAATAAAGAGCCAGGCGAATGGCGGTCATTGCCAGCGAAGAAACCGCCGAGTCTGCAAGCCACATTCTGGCCAAGAATCGTCCCCGGTCCAGCGGGCAAGAGCCAACTAACCACAACCAAGCTAACAACTGACAACAAACAACATTGTTGGCCAACTCCGGACAACTCGGAGCTGGCCACTGCAGCCACTTTCATTAAGAACGTGATTAGCAGCGAAAACTTACTGGCTTGCAAATGTAAAAGCAAACTCTCGAGTGAAAAAGAGTGGAAGATATTCTGGTTCTAAGAAAACTACAAGTTGTGGATACTCTCCTTAAAATGGAAACTCAAATTAAAAATGCCAAGAAAAAAACTTGGGAGAATTTTTAATAAATGAAAAGCTGAGCGGAGGGGAAATGAAAATTGCAGAAAACTAAGAGTTATGGAGTTTGGAAACAAGTAGTATTTATTTATACATGTATTTTTAGAAGATTTAGATTAAACACTAACCAAAAACTTATTTGTAAAAATATCTACTGACTACTGACTAAATCTAAGTGAAATTTATAAATCCAGTTTTACTATCACTTTGGAGTTTATCTGAAGTCTATAAATTAAAGCTAAATGAATTAAGCCAGATCTTCTATTTGTCATATACGTTTAATGAAGAATTTTGTTATTGAAACCTAAATAAACTAAGAATAATATTGATTGATAAGCCATGGTAGCCAGTGCTCCGTAAATATTTATATATTATTTATTTATTAATTCAATAACAATCACAAAAGCCCATTCGATTTACTTTCTTTCCGCCAAACAATTATTAATAAATATACCAACATTTTTTTGAAAAAATTCTCTTAACTATGGTTTTTACTTGGCCCTATTCATTGATTAATTATTCTAGATAATCAAGAAATCACTTTAACTTGGATGTGAGAAATAATTGCTCTTAATTAAAATTAAAAACTCTACATAAATCTTTAATTAAAGCCTTCATGTTCAACTATCAACTGAAAATATGTAATAATGTACTTGCTACAGCTATTACATAGCCCGAAGACCCCAAAGTCAGGCCTGATTGCTGCGGGCTTCCTCGCTTAATTGGAGCTCTCCTTTGCATACTGGCATGGCCGGGTCTGAACGGGCTGTCGCCTTCTCTTCTGGCCTTGCACAATTTGGTGGCAGTTGGTTCTCATGACAACTTTTAATCAAGTCATTATCTGAATGTCAAGAGCCGCCGAGGAAGATCTATGCTCGGGGAAACTTTCTCGGGACACGAAAAAAGCAGAAGTCACAAAATTAAACCGAAGACCGAATTTCGGTTTCACACAATAAATCAGCTGCAGTTTGGCTTTAAATGTCGCTGTGGTTTGCTGCGCTGGCAGTGCTTTTAATTGAGAGCCCCTCGACGACGTTCATTTGAATGCCAGCCTCGTGTACTTGGCCATGAAAATGCTGGCTCAGAACAGGGATAGAAATTGCAGTTGTCTTTGTTTTTGTTGGTGGTAGTGGTGGTGGAAAATCCACGGCTTAATTATGGATTTTCCAGAAAGCGATTTGCATCTGGGCCGTTGGGGCCAGAATAAGCATAATTTTCGCCAGAGGAACTCCGGCAGCTGGCCACGCACTCGAGAATGCGAGTGTAGATATAGTATCTTTCACCGGATCCAGAACGTGTGTAAGCCCGGCCGACTCATAAATAAATTACTGTAATTACAATGGCAGAGACAAAACCGAAAGAAAGCGAGGCTGTGGGAGCAAATGCCACTCAGGTGTCCAAGAGCAGAGCCAACACAAGAACTCCGAATAATGGGGCCAAGCAATTACGCCCAGACAACTTTATTTATACTTCTATACATACACTGCGCGAAATTAATCAAGTCATTTGTGGCTAACTGCCCCCGGGGGCCAGAGCGAAAGTGTTGAGATTAAATGTTTGCCGGAATGCTCGATTAGTTAATCGCCGCGCAGAGTCACTTGGCTTGATCTCATCAACCCAGATTGGGTCTCAAAGAAATTAAAAGTTTTTAGGGTTTCGGTTTCATTAACCCAGTTGGAGGAAGAGTTTGGACAATAGTTTCGGTTCGAGGTGAATCCGCAAGAATGTCTTTACAAAAAAATAGAGAACTGTAAATGGCAAAACTAAGAGTGATCCATGACCTAGTGGCTGTTAATCAGAGTTTCGGAATTTCTCCATTGAAAGTTATGAAGTTAAGCAATGAATTATGATGGGAATACGAAGGAAATATGCTATAGTTGTTATTAAAAATTGTAAAGAAATAAATTTTCCTGTTTAAAACATTAATTACATCTGAGATTACTGAGAAATAAATTTATACAAATTTTAATAAATCAAACCCCTTTTAATAATAAACAAACCAAGCTCAAGTTCCTCACAGCTTTACAGCTTCATTCAGTAAACTACCAAAGACCCACATGTTCATCTGAAGAAATCAACCCAATTAACTAGTTCGACTGTCCCGAATCGGCACAAAGCCACTTGACTGACAATAAATTCTATTTGTGCCGAAAAAAATAGAAAAACAGAGCTCCAAAGTCGAACTGTAGCCGTGACATCGATTTGGCCACAATAAAATTGGGTTTGGGGGTATGGGTATTGGGTATGGAGCATTCGTATCCGATAGATACACTCTGCCCGGCCGTCCGACTATTTGACACAGTAGCAACGCCCCACTGACAGATTTATTTATCTGGCTCTTTTCCAGGGGAAGCACACTCCCTCCATATTTGGACGTTGATTTGTGAAAGGCGAGTGCAAGATTTTGCGCCAGGCTCCGGCCTTTGTCTTCTGTCTTCTGTCTTCGCTCTGTGACTACTGGGCATATTTTTTGGGCGCATTCTAACTTATAATTTGTAACAACTTTCACCGAGCGCCGATCGGTGCAGGCACAACTAGCACTTAAGATTATGTAAATATCGCTCAGGCTTAGCTCAAAGAAAATCTAATAACAATGGGCGGCAGCCATAGTCGAGCTCCAAGCAGAGCACTTCGGATTGAAAGAGAAAGAGAGCCCCCGAGATTGAGATTGAGATCTGGGCCTATTTTCACTTTTGCAAATTGTCTTAGAATACGGAACACGAATAGAAATCGAAGTCAGTGCGAGTCAATAAGCGATCATTGAGGATTGAAACGTGAGCATGACCAACACTAGTCAGCATAAAAGGAGAGCTGAATTTATTTCTAGATAAATTTGCAGAATGAAAACATTTAATATCTTTTACATACATTGAAATAAATAATAATCAATATTTTGATTTAGTTTTAAGTAGACTTAAACGATCAATACTTTAAATTATTGTATAGATCTACCATTACCTTGTTTATTTTCCCAACTCTAAATAATAAACAAATACTTTCTACTTTATTTTAATGTCTACCGTAGTTAAGGTAATAATTATCACACTCATTTATTTCAGAGAAATGTTATGTAAAAAATTCACACTTTAAAGATAACAAACAACTGGCAACATTTATTCGTAAATGACTTTATTTTCTTCATTTCTCTTGCACTCCAGTGTAATTCTTATTGTCTTGACTTTCTTATGACCATTTGTAATGCTTTTAATAACCATATCTTTTTGCATATAAACTCGTATTCATAGAGTGAAATTTGTGTCATCTTAATTGAAGAAATGCCAACACGCTTCCACTTGAGCTTCGCGGCAAGAAAATAAATTTGGCAATGCTCGGAGACATTGAAACAATTCCAGCATAAAGCACATGCCAAACTACTCTTCTGCCACAAAAAAACAAAAAAAACAAGAGGCTGAACACTGAAAACTGAGGGAAAAAAAACCTGACTTACAGACTGTCAGAGCCATCAGCATGTGTGGCTCATTAAATATGCTGCGAACACACAGCAAGTACCAGAAGAAAAGCACAGAACAGCGAAGAAGTTTGAACAATTTTCATGTCCAACTCTATTGATGTGACTGCTTCTTGTGGCAGTACACTGAGAATAATATTGTAGAGTAATGAATATAATTTACATAATTTAAATAAATATATTAAATAAAAGAAGATAGGGAAACTTGATACAAGAATCCTTTAAGTTCTCTACAAATTTAAATATTGAATAGTTTAAGTTTAAAATAGTTTAAAACCGTTTTCATATATACACATAAGTAATTTTATTGATCAATACAATATTTAAATTTAGATTTCTTCTATCAATATAATAAAGAAATTTGTTTGCCTAAGATAAATGTTAAGTAAGCAATTCACCTTTAAAAAACAAACTCGACTCTATCATTTGAAATTGAACTTTACTTCCTCTCCGCGTGCAAAATTTAACTTTTTTGTGTGCAAAATATATACACCCATGTATTTATTTTATTATTTTTTTAAAAAGGAATTCCAACCTAATTAATATATATTTTCCGCTTAGTGTAAGCATCAACCTCTCTCTCTTGGGCTGCAGACAAATGCCTGTCATTTAGTGGACGTCAAACATGTTCGACCTAGCCCCTTGAGCCACCAGTTCCCTTCTCCGCCAGCCTCACCCCATTCCAGAGCCTGCGATCAACGATCTAGAGGCAGCTCCTACTCCTCATGCCCCTCCTCCTGCACACCTCTGGATCCACGCTTCTCGTCCGGAGTTATTAATGCCGCGAGGGCTCAATAAATGGGCGTCGTTTATGCACCTCATCATCAGCGATTGCACAGATCGCAGGCAGCCCCGGCTCCGTGTTTTGCTCGCTTTTGCCAAGCGGAAGTTGTTAAATGAAAAGCCAGAACAAGCCTCGAATGGGAATGGGATTCGGATTGGGAGTGGAAATGGGTAAGCGGGAACGGGAATGGGTATGAGAATGGGAAGAGGTGTCAGTGTCGCGGTGTCGCGGAACGAAGACCAAATGCTCTTGGTACCAGCTCCTACACACGGGCATGTTCTTGGCGTAGCCAGGAGAGGTGGAGGATGTCATGTAAATTAAAGATTCCTGGAAACTGCGATTTTATATGCAGGTCCTGCGGTGAGACAGGAAAGGGTTTTTGGATCGATGATGCCTCTAGCGATGGTTGAAGTGGGTAATATAATATTTAAGTATTATAATTATATAATTAAAAGCGATATAAATATTATAATTAAATGTACTTACTGATGGAAGAGTTAACTACGTATTTATTATAATATATTATAATTTTTATTATTAAAAAAAGGCTAAGCCCTCCGTAAACTTTGCTACAAAGTCTTCATACCTTCATCCCCACCTAGATTCATTCTCTGTCCGCAAACCCAATGGGGTGGCACGTTCACTTGCCTCGTTTACACCATTAGTCATAAACTTTAATTGAATTTCTTACGGCCAGTTGAATGAAGTAATGGTCAAGCTTGTTAATTAGAAAAGTCCAGAGCCCAAAGAACCTTCAGTCCGCGAAACCAAGCCGATAACTTAACGTGGTTTGGGTGAAAGTCAAGTCGGGTCGTCTGCGGACATCTCCTGCTTCACTCTAATGAAATTAGAACAAACTGCACGATCGGGGAAACTGTTGGAAAAAAATATACTTTGCCCAAGAACTGGGAAAGGTTTCTGTGTCGTCCAGCTGAAGCTGGCACCTTTCACAAAATGCCAGAAAGCATCAGCAAACGAACCCACACCGAAAATGCGCCAAACAATGGGACAGCCAATCGAATTGAACCGAAAGTTCTTAATACCCTTAAGTACTTTTCTGGCAAATTGATGTCGCCCCGTCCTCGATCTGGTACTGGTATTGGTATTGGTTTATTGGAGCCAAAATGATCGGTTCGTGATTCGGGCTGAACGGCATAATAAAATTGTCAACATGACAGGCTGCGATTAATACAGACTTTATATATTTATAATGCATAAATCATGCGGCAGACGGAGCGTGCGCCTTTGACTCGCATTACTTTTCCCACAACTTAATGATGATGCGAGTCCTGGGGCAAATTCCGAGATATTTCTAGCTAGAGATGGGAGTTAGAGGGGAGTAACCTAACTTAAAAAGAGGTTTACTTGGAAGTTTGTGTATTGAAAAGTATGATTTTAATATTTAAGTTTTAAATATTAAACAAACTTTGATACCATTCGTTGGTTTTTACCTTTTTAAGGCAATTACATCAAATTAAATCTGTATTAAGCATTTTTTTTTTAACTTGTCAGTTCATAATAATAATAATAATAATAAATTTATGACTATATTTTCCTTAAATTTTCCCATTCAAGAACTCTTTTCATATTTCCCTCATACACTGTCATCTCTAGGCCAAAGCCAACGACCGAGCTGGGGCCGAGTTTGTGGCAAACTTGTTCTGACTTTTGATACAATTGGTGATTCCTTTCTTTTTTTTTTTATTTTGCTTTCTAGCGCTGTAAGACAATGCACCATAAAACTGCAGTGGAGCTGGGGGACCCGGGACCTGATCGCTGTTCCTCTGTTTTGTTTTCCCCACTCAACCGCCACTCCACCCATTTCCATTTCAGTTGCCATGCAAATTTCTGGCCAGTGTGTTGTTGTTGTTCTTTCTGTCTCGAATGTTTTCCTCTTTCCGGGCACATTTGTCAAGGTGTCTTGTAAACAAGCCAAGGAACCCAAAAGAGACCCGGAGACAACCCACAGAGACCCAAGGAACCCAAAGAACCCAGACCCGAGCACCGTTAGATCTGATGCAGACAACGCGCTTATATAACGCATTGCGCCAGCCGAATTTGTATGTTTTATTGGTTACCTCTTTAGGCCATAAATGGTAGTGACAAAAGTCGGAATTTATGGCCTGCTGACGGTTCTGATAAATAACCCGAGGCCCGAGTTTGGACCATCGCAGGGCAACACTGCGCGGAGAGAAGTTTGAGGAGGCAGGGCGCACTGTACAGGTGAAAAGAGCCCCCGAAGAAAGCCATAAAATGTTTTATCTTCAACTCTGCTCCGTGAGGAGCCTTGGGTTAATTAGCAGAGAATAAATGGCTTTTAAAATTCTCCATTTTTTTTGGCCAGCAAGCCGGGGAATGCCTTTTGGGAAAAGGTTCCTACAGAAGCCAAGAGGAAAATTCACAGCTTCATCTTTCATTGTGGAAAATGAGAAGTCTTTACAGGCAGAGTACAATTGCAATTTAAGCTATGCCTTTGCCTTTTGCGTTGTCTTATTGAGAAATTAAATAATTTTAATAACTCTACAAATGTTTAATGAAGTTAGGAAATAGCAAATAGCTCTTTTAAAGATTTTGAATTGATATAAATTAATAGTTAATGGTTTTTCTTAATTAAATACTCCTATTAAAAGAAGTTAGACCAAGTTCTAAGACCTTCTACTAGTCTTACATAACTTTGTTCTATGTGAAACTCAATGTCACATACTTGTATGATTATTTTTTGTCCTCCTTGACCGCTTTTTGTGCACTCAGTTGGAACTTCAAGGAAATCCCAGCAGCAGCACATAAAAAAAGAATGTATTTCTGAAATTCATTAAATATTAATATATATAATATAGAAATTTAGAATAATTACCACGAGATCTTTCCTTACTTTGCTTTCTATCAAAAATTCCAATTTAAATATTTAAAAAAAAACCCACAATTTTCTTTTCAGTGCTTTGTTCTGATGCTGGTCGGGGATAGTGAGCGCCAAAGAGACTCTCCCCATATGGCCAGGCTCGGATGATAGTGGTTTCAGTTGGCTTGCTTTTTGGCCGCTTATTTATACTCCTTTTCAGCTGGCTGGTTGCCTCACCGTTTTCAATATATCAGATTACGTGCGGGCTATCTTTTGTTGTTCGCCCCAAAGACGGTTCCACCGGGGGGCTCTCTCCTTAAGTGCCGCATATCAGATGTTGCTAATGCGGCACCGCTAACTGTGGGCCGGGTCTAAGCGCTGCACTTGAAAGGCGAGCTTAGATACCAGATACTCGAACCCGATACCCAATACCTCCTGCGACCTTGAGATGACGGGTGAAGCTCGGCTCCTGGCATTGATAATCGGATTTGAGCCACGCCTCACCTTTAAGGATTATGACTGAGTGCAGTGAGGCGTCAAAAGATGACCAAAGGGCAGTCAGGAAATTCATTTGAGATGGGATTATTGCCCTTTAATCTTGTTATTTTTTATTTATAAATTTCTTACAAATTTTGGTTTAGTTTGATCAATTTTATTGTTTTTTTTATTCACATATTTTCTCCCTTTATAATTGGTTTTACTTTTGCTGACAATTTTATTGACTTTACAAAAGTTTCTTAGAAACAACCATCTTTGGACTGATCTGAACTTTCTTTTTTATAAGATAACCAAAAGAGGGCTTTACAAAAATTAGCATCTTAATTTAAGAAACAAACAAATAACACACAACCCAATTTAAAGATCTTTCTTGATTAGTTTCGTGAAAATGTTTGTGTAAGAAAAGGTAAAGCTTGTTAAGCTTGAGTTGGCTAATACAAAAGTACCAAAAATGGGTCACATTCCCGCTTTCAAGTATGAACTTTAAAATATATTATCTTCCTACTTCGTTGATCACTTAAACCCTGCTCTAATGAAGCTTTCTTCCCGTTTTTGGTCTTAAGCTTGTGGACTTCCTTTGTCTTTTCTTACATTTTCAATTGCAGGCAATTAGCAAATTCTCTTTGGGCTTTCTGTAATGGATAATGAACGTTCTAACGTAAAATGTCGTCGTCGCACACTCGAGTTTTATAGCTTCCGCTTTGCATTATCAAATATTATTGGTGTTGTTCTACCTGCTTCTGCCTTTTTTCACCTTCATCTTCTTCAATTCTGGCTTCTGCAATTGCATGTCGTCACGTCAAGTCGGCTCTCAGAAGAAGCTGGAAGAATCGGCAGCAGCAGCTGTATGAAGAAAAAACCCTTGGCTATCTAATGATGATCATTAGGAGCGGGTACTGTAATCACACAGAAGCTGAGCTCCAAACTCCCAGCTCCAAGCTTCTAGATTCGAGCTCCAAGCTGAACCTCAAGTCAGGTCCCCTGTTTCTTCTTGCGTTTTGTCAACACGGAACGGTAATTTCTTGAACAAAAAAATAACAACAACATGTGACGCAGCACCAAAGAATACTGTGAACATTTTGTACACAGAAAATAAAATAATGTTATAATAATGAAAGGTATACACATATGATGAAAACTATTAGAAAAAGATGTGATGTTTGACGAAATATCACAATAATGCAAATATAGAAGACATATCTGTTTTACGCATTTAAAATTCATAAATATAATGATTCTCCAATTAAGATACATTTTTATTTTTATTCGGGTTTCAATATATTGAAGTGCTTCTATTTGATATTTTCCTTTAGTGTATTTGAAGACACTGCAACCTAGATTCTCTCCCTTGAAACTGTCGGTCTCTTTCCCTTCCGATCTCCCCGTCTCTTCCTCTAAGCCAGAGTGCGTTTTTTGCGGCCGTTGCGACCATTGTAACGGCTTTGATTAGTCTTAGGAAGTCGCTTAAGTTTTGTCGTCTTCGTCTTCGGGCTCATCTTGCCTCGGCCCTCGTCTTCTCCCATTGCCCCATCGAGCTTCGCACTGATGAGACTTTTTTCTCTCGGCTTTCAGCGGCTGCTGCTGGCATTTTAACAGTTAAATGGTTAGTTTACATCATTAGCATGCCGTTTCCAGAGGTTTTCCTCTCTTTTTCGACTAATAAATAAGCAATTTTGTGCGCCAGCTTCTTTTTTCTCTACTGTCGACGACTATGGATTTTAATTGGTCTGCGCAAGTCGGTGAGCATTATTTAATTTGCATAGAGAATTTCGCCGAGAATTTAAATCACTTGATTAGCATTGTACAGTTGGGAATTTATTTGTGGTTTCAGGAGGGAAAAATGAGGTAGAAAAGAATGACAATTGGGAATTCCTTAAGACTCACTAAAAGTTGTCAGAAAAAAATATATGTTTATAGGAAACTATCGAACTTAAAACAATGTTATTTGGTTGTGAAAATTGCAAACAGAACTAAATTAAACTAAAAAGAATTAAATGCAAATTACTGTCATTGAACTGTTTCCTTGTCAAATAATATATGTTTCCAAGGTTTTCTTAGCTCATAATACTGTCAAATTAACGTCCAGGAAAACTCTATGGTATAACTATCAATGAAAGTTATAAAGCCAAACTGAAAAGCAATGCTCTTAGCAATCAAAATACTTAGTACACTCGAGTAACTATTATACCCACTAATCCAAATATTTATGATATCTAAAACGCTGCTCTAATTATGAGTATCTTCCAAGAATTGAATTAAATTGTTGGATTTCTTTTGCCGCAGTCATTACACTCGAGATTAACGCACACAGGAATCGTTGCCTCCGGCAAGTTCGTTGCCTGAGTCTTTTGTTTGCCTTTGATTTGGCTTCCGACTCCCGTCGCCCGTTGCCCGTCGCCCGTCCTCGTAACTGTCTCTGCCTCCGTCTCTGTATCTTTTGGGGCAAGAACGAGTGCACTCAAGCATGGACTTTCGGCTGCGCCTGTGTGTCTATTACTTATTTATCTGGCCACCAACTCGGTGGGTTCTATTACTAATGTAAACAATACCGTTAACACGACACGACACGTTGGGAAGAACAAAAAACAAAAAAAGGCTTTTGGCAGAGGGAGAGCGAAAGAGATGAATGAAATGTGCCGCAAGAATTTGCCAAGTTGGAGAAGTCGACTTTGCCAACTGCATATTTTACACCGCGCTCCCCTCCGCTTTGGCAATGCATCAAAGAATTGAACAACAAGAACAGCTACGGCTACGTGTGTACGTACAAAAAAAAAGCGTGAAAAAGAGGCGACAGGAAAAACGGTTTGAGGAAAACACTTATTAAATTTTAGCATGCCCAAAGTGTGGATAAAAAAGAAACGGGAAGGCATGTAGGTGCAAAAGAACCGCAAGAACCAAGACAGCATTGCATTCCTAAAGATTTTCTCGCGGGTTCACATAGCAAAAGACAACGCTGAGAAATGGGAATCTTTAGAAGCGTAATAATAATAATAAATAATTTCAAGGGAGCATTAAAAAACATTTTGTAAACCTCTTAAGATATCTTCAAGTAAAAAATTCCTTTTTTAAATTGAATTCTTGAAGGCACATCGATAGTCTGATGCTTACCTGGTTTTTTTCTTATATCCACTTTGTTCCCTAGAGTGCTCAATTGAGGGACACCATAACAAAAATATAACTATTATTCCTTCTTGTTTGTTTATGCTTGCACTTCACCGCCACTCGAGTGTTCGATCATCCTTAACCACAGAAGAGTCTTCGAGGAAGAGTCTTTTTTATTTTTTCTGCTTTTAAAAAAGTCGCTACACTTTTCTCCGTTTCTCGTTCTGAGCGCGTCGCGTGCTGATTCCGAACTGAGGCTCAACAACAAGTTCGAGTTGCTTTTAAGAAAAGCCGTCGAAAGAAAGTTGTCTGCATACACTCAGGGAAAAATGAAGCATATATGATTTGAGTAGAAAAGTTATAGAAAATACGAAAATTCATATACACATTTTATAAATATTTCCTTGTAAATAAAAAGAATAAGTTCCCATGGATGAAGTGAGATTGATTTCAGCTTGAGCTAAAAGTTAATATTTTATTATTGTTTTCACTACAATAAAAAGCAATGCTTTTTTCGTTAAGCGTGTAGAATTCAGTTTGAGTTCTCGAAAGATTCTTGCAAAAGAGATTCGCTTCTCTTAAGGGAAACGTCTCAGCTAAGAGAGATACTCTTTTTCGACCAAAAGGGAGATTAATTACTGGTTACACCGCTGATAAGCATGAAATGTCGCTTGTACGCTGTTTGTTGGCCAATTAAAAAATTAGATTTCGCTTAAGATTTGTCCAGAAGATTATGTAAGGTTTGAAGAATGATTAAAAGGGTAAAGGTTTGTATGTGATATTTTGTACAAGATTAATTAATTCAGGAGAGTTGAATAAAGATTTTATGTTCTTGAGGATGCCTGATAAAATAATTATGCAATTATCAAAACCTATTTTAAAGATGTAATAAATAAATATTTCATGAACTTCATCATTTAAGAGCACAACTTGTACTAAATTATATTTTAAAATAATAAATTCGAAACTTATTCCCAAAATTCTTGAATTTTTACTCATTTAAATATTCGTCTCGTCTTCTGACCAATTATGATGTCCTTTCCAGATTCACAACCGCAAAGAGCAGCTCAGGAAAAAATATAATAAACTGTTCCCGTGAAGGTACATAAAAGGCATAAGAACATAAAGCACAGATATTCATTCCGATGCCAAATGCAGATGCCAATAAAGCCCCCAAGTAAACAATTCCAGGCATTACTCCATTACTCATAATGGCGCAGCCAAATGTCGCGGTCGCATCCTCCTTCTCCCTGCCTTTTCTCGCGGAGAAAAGGAGACTTCGATTGAGGGAGCTGGCAAGGAGGAGGAAGCTGGGCATTCGGTGGAGATGGAGAAGCACCCGCCCATGTTGTTCGCCAGGTTGCATAAATCTGTTCGATTCATAACACGAAGATTGCGAGGGAAGCCAAGAGATCTGGCCTTGCCTTCATCTTTGGTTCTGATCAGAGATGCGATCGTGAGGGATAAGTCACAGAGTTGAAAATTAACTTTAAGTCTTTAATTATTTATTGATTTAAAAACCATTTATTTTCTGGCAAAGCATATTCCTAAATAATTTATTAAAAATAAGAGAGATGAAGGTCTCACTGCCCCATCTCTAGTCAATGAATATTGCTGCCTTTATCAGCCTTGTCTTCATCGATCGCCTTGCAGATTCTGTCCGTTCGATTGAGGTTCCGTCTGCTCAGGAGGCCTGTTCCTCTGGAGCCTGTTCTCCGCCTGTTCGTTCCCGTTGAGTCGTCGCTTTGTCTTGACTCCTGGCCGGGCTTGGAGGAGGCGTGTCTCACTGGACGAATAAAAACAAAATAATATAGAATGAAATATTTATCGCCATTAGAGGCTGATTAGCTGCGGGCGTGTTCTGGCCAACGTTCTTGGCCCCAACACCGACTGTCAGCCGTCCTCGGCGATGATTTCGAGGCACTTAATAAGCTTTTCTGGTGTGATTGTAATGCGAAATTGATATGTTCATTCAATTATGCTTTCTGGTCGTGTCAATAAACTGATTGTGATCGTGTCCAACAACTTGCTGACCAATTAGCTTCCCAACCAGACCAGCCACGGATCGGTTTAATTGATAAATGGAGGAGTGGCCGGGACGTGTTGAAAACAAAACCTAAGCCTGAGCAAACCGAACGTAAAAGCAAGAGTCATCTCAAGTGCTGAGTTTACATGGGAAGAAGTCTACGAATGATTTTGGTACATATAAGAAAATGGAAAGTTAATCCCTTCTGCGAAACTATTTTGCTGACTTAAAATTCATTTTATTATCAATCTATTTTTATTTTAAAAGAAAAAGTTAGTGACCCGAATATTAAGATCATAACCATCCTTAGACGGGAGTCAGCAAACTAAAAGGTAAATCACTCGCATAAGCCTGTAAGTTTTGATTTTATAAACTTTAAGGACATAAAGTTCACCGCTTTTGCTCATCCATTTTACAAAACAACCAAAATTTAGTTCAAAAATTTCCAAAAATGTATAATGTTGCTTTCACTTTACATTTTATTTCCCAAAAACTTCACTTTAAAATTTAAAACCTTTGGTTGCTTGCAATCCAGGAATTAAACGCAGATACCTCCACGTAGACGGAGGGAGAATTGGGCTGACCGCAGGGAAGCTTGCCCCAGGACACGATGCCGATGAGGACATTGCCCTGGACCAGAGGTCCGCCCGAGTCCGAGGTGCAGAAGCTGGTACCGCCGCTGAGGGGACCCGTGCACAGATTCGTGGAGTGAACGTCTACCTTGCTGCCCAGAGCCGCCGCACAGGAGGCGAGCGTAATAATGGGAATATCCTTGGCCACCATCAGAGTTTTGGGGTACGAGTGACTGTTGGTTTTGCTGGTGCTGCCCCAGCCGTAGAGCGTGGCCTTGCCAGTTGGCTTGGCTCCAGGCGATGGCAGCCTCACCGGAGCCACTGCAGCGGTCCATGTGAAGGCGGTGGGCGTGTAGATCAGTCCGATGTCGTAGGGCACAGTTCCGCCCGTGTACAGTTCGTTGATCACATAGTGGGTGATCTTCCGCTTCTGCGTGGTGCTGGCTGTTCCCGCCACGGCGATGCTGCCTGCCACCAAGGTAGTTCCCATCACCTGATTTCTATTTAACAGGCAATGGGCAGCTGTGACCAGCCAGTTGGTATTCAGGATGCTGGCGGCGCAGTAGTGGGTGCCGCCGTACTGCAAGGACACTATGTAGGGAGCACTGTTCGCTGCCGCCGCAGTACCGCCCACCACGCGTCCCTCGGGATCCAATTCTGACGCGTGGCACACTCCAGAAACGGCCAGCAGGAGGAGAACACCGGCCACGGTGCCATAGCGCCACATTTCTTGTCGTCCGTTTGCAATCATAGTTTTCGGAGAACTGTTTACATTTGGCTTTATCGACGGCTATTTAAATTAAAACGCAGCCAAGAGGGGCAGATAAGGGTTTCCAATTAAGAGCATTGTTTTACAAAGATAGCCACCTAATAAAATTATAGATTAGACCAAGATAGGCTAGGGACCTATTATATACATATTTACATTGTTTTTTTATTGGCTAAGTCAACAAAGCTGGACTTGAGTGCGACAATATCTCAAGTTATTAAAGGCGCGTGGGAGTTTTTAATAAAATTAGATTCTGACTGCAAAATAAGGAACTTTACTAATAATAAGCATACAATTTATAAATTAAAAATCAAGTTAAGGGCTTGATTACAATTACTGATTTAACTAGGTAGTTAAATTTAAATGTATTTTAATAAATATTTCATCCTTTAAATATTTGTATTTTCGAAGCTTATAAGATTTGAATAATATATGACTTTAAAAG
The DNA here is from genome assembly GCA_008042575.1 of Drosophila watanabei. Classification (NCBI taxonomy): domain Eukaryota; kingdom Metazoa; phylum Arthropoda; class Insecta; order Diptera; family Drosophilidae; genus Drosophila; species Drosophila watanabei. Next base: position 58,395 of record VNJS01013619.1, on the reverse strand, counting down.
TTTTAATTTACGTATTTAATTACGCGCAACAGTGTGCCCGCATTTTGTATGCTTTAATCTGCAGGAAAGCTCTTTGAAAAAATACTAAATTCAAGTTTTCTCTCCTGACTTGCTCTTTTTTATTTGAATTTATCTACCGTAGACCGTTATTTATTTGATAAGATTATACAAAAATATATATATATTGTGATAAATACTCTCAAGGATTCCAAGAAATACATTTAATGCTTAAAAGATAATCAGAAATGTCAATGTATTTATCACAATTGAGGGTGGTTCCCAGAAAAGACAATAAGCTCAAAAAAAAATGACTACGTTCTGTTTTAATTATAGTTTCTAGATTACTTGATCATCTCTAATTTGAAGAAATGTTTCAATAATTTAGCATGTTGATCGAGAATTCATTGCTTTTAGGCTGTACCTAAGCAAAAAGTTGTATTAGCAATGTTTAAAAAATATATGATATGTTTTCTTCTATCTTCTTTTAAACTTGAAAGTATTACTACTTTTTGTCTAACTGATAAAAAACCTATGGTAAATTCCCAGTCATCCTACTTATGTGAAGCACATTTAGACATAAGTGTCATATGTACATCACTTTTTTCACTTACTGTGATAAGATAAATGTTACGATCAACTTTACGAAAAGGTAATTGCCATGCCTGAGAAGATCTCATTGTTAAACCACAGCCACTAGTGCCAGGTTACAAATTCGTCTTACTTTATTGAATTAAAAGCTTTAAATTCGTGAAGGAAGCTAAGGCACCACTTGGTTGGCCGATATCCAGGTAATGAACGAGGACACCTGCACATAGACCGACGGGGAGTTGGCCTGACCGCAGGGTAGCTTGCCCCAGGACACGATGCCGATGAGGACATTGCCTTGGACCAAAGGGCCTCCGGAGTCCGAAGTACAGATGCTGACGCCGCCAGTAAGAGGACCCGTGCACAGGTTGGTCGAGTGGACATCGCTGCCCTTGGTGCCCAGGGCCTGCTCGCAGGAGGCAAGGCTAATGATGGGCACATTGGTGGCCACCTGTAGCGTCGTGGGATAGGTGGCGGCGTTGGTAGTGCTCGTGCTACCCCATCCATAGAGGTTGGCGGTGCCAGTAGGGACCACTCCCGACGATGGCAGCCTCACCGGAGCCACAGCAGCGGTCCAGGTGAAGGCGGTGGGCGTGTAGATCAATCCGATGTCGTAGGGCACGGTTCCGCCCGTGTACAGATCGTTGACCACGAAGTAAGTAATGCTCCGCTTCTGCGTGGTGCTGGCTGTTCCCGCCACGGCGATACTGCCCGCCACTAGGGTGCTTCCCAGGACCTGGGCACTGCTGGACAGGCAATGGGCAGCTGTGACCAGCCAGTTGGGATTCAGGATGCTGGCGGCGCAGTAGTGGGTGCCGCTGTACTGCATGGACACTATGTAGGGAGCACTGTTGGCCGCCGCTGCCGTGCCGCCCACCAATCGACCCTCCGGCTGGGCGACGGCCACTCCGGACACCTGGCACAGGCCCAAGATCAGGAGGAGGACACTGGCCAGCGGCCGAGGGCGCGACTTTGTTGACTGTCCGTTCGCAATCATAGTTTTCGGAGAACTGTTTACATCGGCCTTTATCGGGCGCCGTTTAAATTAATTCGCGATACTGAAATTCGCCAGCGCCGGAGCGGAGGTGCAGATAAGGGTTTCAATTAAGGCCCGTGTTTTTCAGATAACCGCTTAATAGATTTTAAGATTAAGCGAAGTCCCAGCGGCGACGCCTTGCTGAATATTCACACCCAGAACGGCGTGGGACCGCGAGCACTTGTGCTCAGATAGACTGTTCAAACAAATACGTTTTTATCTCAAGTCTTTGCCAATTTGCCTTTGAGAGCTTTTTGAATTGGTAACAGCATATATTGATGTGTTAAAATAATAATTTATGATAATATTCAATTGAGTATTAAGTAATTTATAAATTCAGTAAAATAAGTAATTAAAAAATAAAAATAAAATTTCAAAATCATTGCTTTCTTGTCTTTCGCAATTTTTAGTATTCACTGTCTCTTATTTTGCAGTATTTTTAACTGATTCAATTAATTTTATTCGCAAGTCCTGAAAATACGCTTTTGTAAAAGTTATTAGCAAGGTAAAACACGGGGATATTAACTATTAATTAATGAATACAATATTTAAAAAATACAAAATATTTGCAAAAAGTGGTCGCCATCGCAGTTGGGAGAACCTTGGCGGAACAACTAATAATATGTCTCAATGTTTTTGAAATTAATTTCTCGACCGCCCGGGACAAACAACCGAAAGCAAAAAAAAAACGTTTAAAAAAGATGTTATAAAAATATGTTTAAATTATATTCCTTTTTTCTTTCTATTAAATTACGGTCACATTTTCTGTATTTTTTTCTGCACCAAACGCAGTCTCTTTTTAGTTTTCAGTGATGATCTCTCAAATAAGCTAAACTCTACGAAAAAATAAGCTAAAAATTAAAATTATATATATAAAAATACCAATAACTACACCCAAATGCAAGAAAACATAATATACCATAATGTTTACTAAATTTGTAAACTAATTACTTTCTGCTTTGTACATTCAAACAATTTTATATTCACTCTTATATTATGTTCTCAGTTACGAAACTCGTTCAACTGACAAGAAAAGCGTTTAAATTGCCAATTAAACAAGTGACTCAAATAGCTTTTTGTTTTCAGCGGTCCTATTTTTAAGCACTTTAACTTTCAAGTGCCAACGAAATACGTAAATTCATTACAAATTTAGCTAAAATACCGTAAATTTTACTTGAGAAAAAAGCTATATTTCCCACTATCCGCTAGTTTACAAATACTCCCGCATTTTGCTTTGAAAACCGCCAGATCTAGCGGGTATAGCTATATTGGCAATGCTGACTCAGAAGTGAAGAAGAAGCACACATAATTTTTCCACGACGAAACTAACGATTTTCGACCGATTTGAACCGCAAATCGGGCCACAGATAGCCGGAAATAACACCGTGAGTTCGCCAAAGCACAGAGTCCGCGTCGTGGAACAACAAGACAGCCAGGAGACAGCCGCCCCGCCAGGATTACCCGGATCCCAAAAGACCAGCAGAGGCCTGCCCAGCCCCAGCAGCAGCAGTATCAACAGAGAGGAGAGGTGGAGAGCGGAGAGTGCGCAACCGAGGAGAGCGGAGAGCGGAGAGTGGAAAGCGGAACGAGGAGAGTGGAGAGCGGAGCGAGAAGAGCGAGAAGAGAGGTCAGCAAACCCGTAATTAAGAAAAAGTAGACACGTACGAAGATGTCATCCGGCGACTTTGGGAATCCGCTGCGGAAGTTCAAGCTGGTGTTCCTGGGGGAGCAGAGCGTGGGCAAGACGTCGCTGATAACCCGCTTCATGTACGACAGCTTCGACAACACGTACCAGGCGACGATCGGCATTGACTTCCTGTCGAAGACCATGTACCTGGAGGACCGGACGGTGCGGCTGCAGCTGTGGGACACGGCGGGCCAGGAGCGCTTCCGCTCGCTGATACCCTCCTACATCCGCGACTCCACCGTCGCCGTCGTCGTGTACGACATCACCAACACGAACTCGTTCCACCAGACCTCCAAGTGGATCGATGACGTGCGCACGGAGCGGGGCAGCGACGTCATCATCATGCTCGTCGGCAACAAGACGGATCTCTCGGACAAGCGCCAGGTCTCCACCGAGGAGGGCGAGCGCAAGGCGAAGGAGCTCAACGTGATGTTCATCGAGACGAGCGCCAAGGCCGGCTACAATGTGAAGCAGCTCTTCAGACGCGTGGCGGCGGCGCTGCCCGGCATGGACTCCACGGAGAACAAGCCCTCCGAGGACATGCAGGAGGTGGTCCTCAAGGACTCGCCCAACGAGACGAAGGACCCCGAGGGCGGCTGCGCCTGCTAGAACTAGCTGAACCGATCTAATCCGAACCCTAGCCCAAACCCAATCCAACTTAACCCTGAAGAATCCCCTCGAGAGAAAGAGCAGCAAGAAGATGAGCAGCAGGCCCAGCATTTCACAGCATTTTCACACACACAGGTGTAGGTGTAGGTGTATGTGGCTGGACGCTGGGACCAGCTGGATTCCGGGACTCCGAGCCGGAGCGCGCCCCCAACATCTACGATATATACACACACCACACACCACATACACGACTTTACGTTTAAGTTAATTTATAAAGTAAAAAATGATAGCAAAGGCAAAAAATAGACTAAAACCGAAACAATTAACGAAATCGGCTAACTAACTAATTAATAATGTTAATTGATTGAGGCGCAGGATATATGCTAACCCATTGACACGAGATCAGGGATCAAGATCAGAGTAATATTTGCGAGTTAGCTTAACCCCCGAGACAAGAATATAGTGTTGTGCATTTCCGATACCCAAAAAGAAAACCCAACCGCAGTTTCAAGTACTTATGTCACGGCCAAGCGGTGCCCGAAGGGATCCGTAGAGATCCTCCGACATTCCAGCATTCGGCATCTCCTGCAGCAATGATTAACCCAACCGTAGATACCACGCAGCCAGCCTTTCGTGTTCTCCGGGCACACGTATGTAGTTTCCAATTTTAGACCCCCGTCTCTGTGCTCCGTTCTGTTTTCGCGGCTTTTGTTTCGTCCACATTTCGTTTTTATGGCAGAGCGACTGCAAAACTGGAAGAACTTTGGATGGCATAGGACTTGGCCACGTGCATCTTATGAATAAATATATATACACAGATATATAATATGTATTTTTATGACAGAAATAACAGAAAGGAAAACTAAAGCAGACGGACAGCAGGCAGGCAGCACTTAACAATATTATTAACGATTTTTGCTTCGATTAGCGAGAGAACTTTGTGCATTTTTTACGCGACAAGCATAAGCTTACAAAATTGATAATTGAAATAAAAAAACAACATACAAACTATGGATGCAATTTTTAATAAATCAAATTATGATGAAAATGAAAGTATACACAATATTAGCAATAAATTAAAAGAAAACACAGAAAACTAACCCAAATCATGACTCATTCACGGTTCCCTCTCCCTCGAAAAGGGGTTCAACGCTTTTGGGGGCACCGTATCTTATCGCGAACCGTTCACACGTTCAAAATGGGAACTGAAAAGCGGCATGACGGGTACAAAAATTGCTGACGAAACCCATTGATTCCCCCAAAATAACAATTATTGGTTGATGCTTCGATGTGTCAAGGAGCTTACAAGTCACTTACCTTACTGCTTTTATGCATTTTAGATATCTTTATTTTATTATTACACATTTATTGCTGATGTAAGCAATCATTTTTATATAAACCTTGATTTGATGGCAGAAGAAATCACTTGGAAATGTTAACAAGCAAAAAGGAGCTTGCTAAACATTTTACATTTGCTAAAAGATCTTTTTCTGCTTGATTACAAGCACTTTGCGTTAAGGATCTGTCGGAAATTATGTTCTAATATTTATTAAAAATCAGGTTGTGGTTATTTTCCACTTTTATGCGAGCTAATGGAATTTTTTAATTACTTTTGATAACCTTAAAAGTTGTCTACGTGTATTTTTATCTAATGTTTGAGTTCCATTGCTCTACTTTTAATGGAAACGTCACGAGAAAGCTTAAAAAAACTAAATCTTTAAACGAATTTTTGATGAAATCCTTTAAAACTGCATAGTTTTAGGTCTTCCAGGGCAAAACATACATATGGATGAGTAGGACTTCCCCCCAGCTTGTCCAGAATCATGTTTAAGTTCATGAATTTAATCTTGACATTCATATTCTATATATCATTTTATATAATATACTTTTTAATTTACAGAAAATAAGAGTTAACTTTAAAGTTCAATCGGTGCAGAAATGACCCCATGAAATGACTAAAAGACAACTCCTCACCTTCACCCAAATTCAAAATACAAAAACGAATGACTAATCAATCAGTTTTGGATTTGGTTTTTATTTGTGATTTCCGGTTTCATAAGCGTCGTAGATACAAAGAGAAAGAACAAAAGAAATGCGTACTTGCTTTGCTATGCAAACATTAAGTATACGTTTTAGATAAATAGTGCAAAGTTAAAGAGCTTGTGTTGCCTAGAAGCTGTCCTCGTTGGCGATGAACTCATCGCGAATCTTCTGCAGCTTGGTAATCAGTTCCGCCACCGACACCTCGCCGTGGACCTTGTTGTCCCGCGTGCGCACATTGACGGTGTTCGAGGAGCGCTCCTTGTCGCCCACGACCAGGATAAAGTTGAACTGCGCCAGCTGAGCATTTCGGATCTTCTTGTTCATCGTGTCGCCAGCGTCGCAGTCGGCCTCGCTCATGAAGCCGGCATCGTGGAGCTGATCCCGCACCGTCTGGGCGTACTGGTCATACGCAGGGCCCACCGGTACCACCATAACTTGGCGCGGCGACAGCCAGAAGGGCCACTTGCCGGCATAGTTCTCCGTGAGAATGGCGATCATGCGCTCCACGGAGCCGAGGACGGCGCGATGGATGATCACCGGCTTCTTCTTCTCGCCGTCGTCGGCGATGTAGCTGAGATTAAAGCGGATGGGCAGCTGGAAGTCCAGCTGAATGGTGGCGCACTGATGGGCCCGCTTCAGAGCATCCATGATGGTAATATCAATCTTGGGGCCGTAGAAGGCGCCGTCGCCGGGGTTCTCCTTCCAGGGCATGCCAAACTCGTTGAGCGACTCGGCGAGCGCCTTCTCGGCAGCGTTCCACTGCTCCAGCTCGCCGAGATAGTTCTCCGGACGTGTGGACAGCACCAGCTGGAAGGAGAAGCCGAAAATGCCGTAAACGTGCTTCAGGAACTCCAGGCAGCCCTTCATCTCGCTCTTGATCTGCTCGGGCGCGCAGAAGATGTGCGCATCGTCCTGCTGGAAGCGACGCACTCGCGTCAATCCGGTCAAAGCGCCCGACAGCTCGTTGCGGTGCAGCACTCCAAAGTCGGCCATGCGCAGCGGCAGCTCGCGCCACGAACGGTTGCGGTTATCGAAGATGAGGCAGTGGCCGGGACAGTTCATGGGCTTTAAAGCGAACTTTTCCTTCTCCGCCTCGAAGGAGAACATGTTCTCCGCGTAGTGCTGCCAGTGGCCCGAGGTCATCCACAGCTTGGCATTGAAGATGTTCGGAGAGATGACCTCCTGGAAGCCGCGCTTCCTGTACTCCGCCTTGATGAAGCTCATCAGCGTGTTGTAGATGTGGGCTCCGCGCGGCTGGAAGAAGCACGAGCCCGGCGACAGCTCGTGGAAGAAGAACAGCTCCTGCTCGCGGCCAATCTTGCGATGATCCCGCTTGGCTGCCTCCTCCTGCAGCTTCTCCCACTCCTTGAGCTGCTTGGGATCGGGGAACGAGATGCCGTACACACGCTGCAGAGTCTCAGCGTCGGCCTTGCCCTCCCAGTAGGTGGAGGAGTTCTTGGTGATCTTCAGGGCCTTCACCTTGCCGGTGTGCCGGACATGGGGGCCGCGGCAGAGATCGATCAGAGAGCCGCACTTGTAGACGGTGGTGCGATCCGTGGTGACCTTCTCGTTCAGAATGCGCACCTTGAACTCGTTGTACTTGAACATCTCCAGCAGGTCGGATTTCTTCATCTCCAAGCGCTCAAAGTTCTGCTTCTCCTTGACGATTTGCTTCACCAGAGACTCCATGGTACCATAGTCATTGGTGGAGATCTATAGGGAGACAACATCAGCTTAGCTTCTCTTCGGTTTCAATGCTACTTACACCCTCTCCCTCCAAGTGCATGTCGTAGTAGAAGCCGCTCTCGATGGGCGGACCGTAGCACAGGTGTCCGCCGTAGATGCGCTCCATGGCCTCGCCCATGATGTGCGCCGAGCTGTGCCAGAAGACGGCCTGCGCCTCCGGATCGTCGAACTTGAGCAGCTGCAGGGTGCAGTTGCCCTCGAGGACGCGGTCCAGGTCCCACACCTCGCCGTTCACCTTCGAGATGACGGTGTTGTCGGCCAAACCCTGGCTAATGCCGCGCGCCACTTCGTAGGGGGTTGTCTCCCAGGAGGTGGCGTCCACCTGCTTGCCATCGGGCAGCGTTACCTTGATGGGCTCCCTGGTCTTGGCCGCCAGCTCGGCCTCGTACTCCGCCTTGCACTTTTCCCAAAACACATTGCGCTCCTCGATGTACTTGGGCCAGGGATTGAGTTCTAAGGAAATAATAATTGGAATTTAAGGGAAATCCTGATGAGGATTTATTAGAGAGACTTACCCTTGCGAGTGTCGCCACCACCGGCGCCGGCTGGCTTCTCCTTTTTCTCCTTCTTCATTTTGGCTGCCTGCAAATCCATGTGAAGAAAAATCAATAAGTAATGATTTTATGCTACGTATGCAGGAAATGCTGCTGTCTCTCGCTATCTCTCGACTGCTTCTGGCTGTTTGAACAATTGCGGAGAGAAACATGAGTTTTTTCGGCAGCCTATCTCTTTTATCTTGCCGCTTCTCTTCGGTACTTTTTAGCTGATGCAATTCGGAGTCACATTTACGAGTTCGAAAGATCTTCAAAAATGAGTGTTAGTGACGTCACAGGGAGCCGGCACTGATTCACACACAGACACACTCGCAGGCCCACACACAAACACACACAAAACAATTACACGTGCCAGCAGTACGGGGAGCTTTGCAATTTAAATCGAACGAAAGTTATTAACAATTGGAAACACCAACCAAAGTTGCGTAGCTCCGTTGTTGTTGTGGTTCTCTTTGGTATTGTTGTTGTTGTGTTGGCTGCGTCTGAATTTTCGGCACCACCGACACCGACACCGACACCGCTCTCTGGCAAATGCGGTTCAAGTTGCTACACTTTGCGGCGCTATATAGCGCTATTTTAAACATAACTCTGCTATCTAGCACTGCCCATACACTCGATAGACGTTGGTAAAGAGTTTAACATGCCTTTTGCTTGTTCAAATCCAAGTTATTCAGTTCCGTCACCACGTTGTCGCCCATGTTTTACGAAATAATTTACCATAGAGCTGGGAACAAATCGATGTCAACATCGATTAAATCGATTCCTTCTATTTTGGGCGATGCATCGATTAGGTTTAGAAAGAATCGATTATATTTATTTTTTTTTTTTTAATTTTTATTTCAAATAATTTTATTTAAAATAAGTTACTTTATTTAAAATAAAGGTTTTAAATAATTTTGTTTAGAATAAAGCTTCATAAAATAAAAAATATAATATATATATATACTTAATCATTGGTAATTACCAGAAAAATGTATTTAATTTATTCTGAAAATATTTTTGATTTATTGTTTTATGAACGATTATGTAACCCCATTAAATTTATGTTTTGGTTTATCTTCGAATTTAATTCAGAAAAATATAAAGAAGTTTTGTTTATTTGCAAAAAATCGATAAAAATCGATTCACTGATAATCGATTTATTTCCCAGCTCTAATTTACCAGAAAGCGAGACAGATAGAGAGCACAACTTGGCCACACTGCCATTCCGAAAGGTGAACACCGAAAAGTAACGGTCAGCTGTTTGGCTTTGGCGCCAAGTCGAGTTCGAAAATAACCCCAATTCGAGTCCTGGCATTCGGACTAATTATTGATTTTCTCGCATTTGCTGACATAATTTCTCGCCATCGAGGGCAGTCGTGTTTACGTTGCGTGCTCCGCTTAGAACTGACCGAAACGGGCTGAAAATTTCGTTAGTGGCGTTCCCGGAAACGGCAACAAGATTGCACACTTACTGGAAAACCCTTTGCATCACGGCAACGGTGGAACGGCGGATCGTCTTGGCGTAGACTTCGAGTTCTACAACGTGGCCTCCAAGGTGCACCCGAGTCCGGGGGCGGCGCGCAGCGTGTGGGCGCTGCCCCTGACGGCCTCCTCCTCCTGCAACATGGTCGTCGCGGAGGAGGACGGCCATGCCCACGCCGATGACATCCATCTGGACCACCGGCCGCATTCCCCTCCCCTGACGGGACGCGGCCCTGGAGCTGGTCATGGCGGCGGCAACGAGGACCACGAGAATGTGCTGCTCTTCGAGGGACTGGACGGCGCGACGACCGTGAATTTGGACGACATCTTCGACATCATCAAGAACGGCGAGGTCAGCGAGGTGGAGAACCTCGTGGACAAGTTCGGCATGGAGTGCCTCTCCGCGAGGGATCGCCACGGCTACACGCCCGCCCACTGGATAGCCCTGAACGGGAACGTCCAGTTGATGAGGTACCTCATCGAGCGCACGGCGCCCATTGACCTGCCCTGCCTGGGAACTCAGGGCCCGCGGCCCATTCACTGGGCCTGCAGGAAGGGCCACGCCTCCGTGGTGCAGGTGCTGCTGCAGGCGGGCGTGGCCGTCAATGCGGCGGACTTCAAGGGACTGACGCCGCTGCACCTGGCCTGCATGTACGGAAGGACAGCTACGGCTGCGTATCTCCTGGGCATGGGGGCGCTGAACAACCTGACGGACATCAACGGGGACACGGCGCTGCACTGGGCGGCGTACAAGGGGCACGCGGACCTGATGCGCCTGCTCATGTACTCGGGCGTGGAGCTGCAGAAGACGGACAACTTCGGGTCGACGCCGCTGCATTTGGCCTGCCTCTCGGGCAACATGACCTGCGTGCGGCTGCTGTGCGAGAAGTCGCAGCTGGACCTGGAGCCGCGCGACAAGAACGGCAAGACGCCGATCATGCTGGCCCAGGCGCACCAGCACCAGGACGTGGTGCGGCTGCTCTACGGCGAGGTGAAGAAGAAGTCCCGCTGGATACCCTCCGTCTCGGAGAGCTGGGGCTGGCTCTTCGGCGGCGCCGGCGACTCCAAGGGGCCGCTCTTCCTGTTCCTCTTCTCGGTGCTCCTCTGGGGCTACCCCATGTACATGATCCGCGCGATCCCGATCACCTGGAACATCCTGCGGCGCTCGCACTACTGCTTCATCTACTGGAACGCCGTCATGTGGATCAGCTGGGCCATCGCCAACCGCCGGGATCCCGGCTACATCCCGCTCAGCTCGGACGCCTACTACCGGGCCATCAAGCAGATCCCGTACTTTGACAAGCTGAAGAAGCGCAACGTGATGCTCACCCGGCTGTGCCACAGCTGCCGGTGCCTCCGTCCTCTCAGAGCCAAGCACTGTCGCGTGTGCAACCGGTGCGTCGCGTACTTTGACCACCACTGCCCCTTCATCTACAACTGCGTGGGGTTGCGCAACCGGATGTGGTTCTTCCTCTTCGTCCTCTCGGTGGCCGTCAACTGCTCCTTCACGATCTACTTTGCCTGCTACTGCGTCATGATCGAGGGCTTCACGATGCTCTACGTCCTAGGCTTGATCGAGGCGGTGGTCTTTTGCGGCCTGGGCTGGATCCTAACCTGTACTTCGGTGGGTTTTGGGGAAGGAAATCTTATGGATGCATCCTTAAGCTTTTATTTCCTTTACAGATCCTTCATGCCTGCATGAATCTGACCACGAACGAGATGTTCAACTACAAGCGCTATCCGTATTTGAGGGACAAGCGCGGCCGCTACCAGAACCCGTTCTCGCGCGGCCCCATCCTGAACCTGTTAGAGTTCTTTGTGTGTTTGCCGGACCGAGGCGATGACAACGATCTGCTGCTGGAGGATAACATTTGATTAAGGATCTAGGAGCGAGCCCCCGCCCGACGGCGCAAGCTGCCCGTGCGCGGATAATGAAGACAGGCGGCAGCCGGCGACGACCCACTCGGGTTGTAGGCTGCCCCCCAGGCTTAAAGCTTGCTTTTATCATCTGCAATTGCAATCGAAGGATACGAAGCCTTAAGCTTGAGCTCCATTATATCATAAGGAACGCCGCGATCCTTTCGCTTTTCTAACTCTAGCCTTGGATAAGAATAATACGCTTCTCTTGTTAATCTTTTTTGTACAAAATCGTTATGTATAAAATGTGTTATTTGATGATCTCTATATTATATAATAGCTAATATAATAATAAATGGTGTGTAAATGTTCACTAAATGTTGAAGTTTCCTCAAGTCGTGTTTGGGGAATTGCACAAGTAATACTAGCAGAAGATCAGATCGGAGAGAGTAGTGGGTACACTTTGGCATGTATCTTGGGTGAAAATATGAATGGGAAAAGTCTGGAATTTCAGCCCTCGAAGCAAAAGTCATAGTTCTCGGGGTCCTCGGGTATGGGCGGCGGGTCCTTGCTGATGTCCACGCCCTCGGTGTCCAGCAGGCGCAGCTTGATCTCCATCGAGAGCAGCGTGTCAAAGTCCTCGTTCTTCTGCTTGCTGACCATCGGCTGGCCCAGCAGGGCATTGATCCCATCCGTCCAGTAGTTGAAAATGCTCTCGTCCGGCGCCACAAAGTCCAGCGTGGAGTGCTCCATGTTCTCGAACGTTATGGAGAAGGCCAGATTGACGGCCGACTTGCGCGTGCGCGCCTCCTTCATGTGCGGGCACTCCTTGCCCTCCAGCAGCTGCTTGATCTCGCTGATGGGCAGCTTCTTGGGCAGCTCCTCCAGGGTGGGTATGGTCTTCTCGTCGCAGTCCCCATAGTGGATGACCTTGTGGTTGGGCGACAGTCGGGCATACCAGAATTTGTCCTTTGTCCTGGTTCCCCGCGAGTATTTGGCAAAACGTGTGCCTAATTGGGAGATTTATGGAAGTTAATATTGAGATACAAATTATTAAAACACGGAGGTCCCACCTTCCACTAAAAACGAGAGCCTCTGCTGCTTGATCAGCTCCAGAATGTGAGGCGATATCTTCTCTTTTAGCTTCACAATCGCCGAGGCCGTGGAGTCACACTCCTCCTTCGAAGTGCGCTCCTGCTGGCGCAGCGTGGTGATCTGCTGGTACGTCAGCAGAGCAATCTTGTTGCGAAAATCCTCAAGATTCTCGGGTCTGCCTTTGAGAGTGCGCTGAATCTGCTCCCGCACTACGCTGAAGGTGGTGCTAAAGTCCTCGGCCGTGGCCCGCATGTCCTTCCACGTGCGATTCAAGGTGATGACGCAGATGCAGAAGAACTCCTCGAAGGGCGAGTCGTGGGTGAAGAACATGGGCTGAAAGTCGCCGGACTGCTCGGCCGGCGGCTCGCCAATGCGCAGGATGTCGCACAGCACCTTGACCAGCTCGATGGAGGTGCGTCCGAAGGGACACTCGTGCTCGTCGGCGCGGCACGAGTTCTCCCGCACAATCTTCGCATACTGTTGCGTGTAGTTTCGCGCGAAATAGAACATGCAATCCAGAGCCAAAACCCCTGGAAGGGGATTTGTTAATAAGAAACTCTAATCAAGTGAGAATCTCTTACCTGGCGGCGTCTCCATAAAGTCCTGGGCCGGATTGATGTCGCACTTGAAGCCCAGTTTTTTGTAATACTGCGAAAAGTTTACGTTGCCGGCGCCGGAGCCACCGCCTCCTCGTCGGATGTGATCGTCGCTCTGGTTTAGAGCGTTGGTGTGATCGTCGAAGGCGATGCGCCGCAGCTCCTTGATCTTCTCGTGGGCATCCTGGTCCTGCGGATTCATCTTCATGCGCATCCGCTTCTCCAGCAGCCCGAGCGTCAGCGTCTGCAGCACGTACAGCTGGTGGGTCATCTCGGTGCCCAAACCATTGCCAATGAGTGCCAAGCGAAACTGCTTGGCGCTGATCGTGTGGGCAATGGTTCTCCTTCGTCCCTCGTCGGCCTTCATGAAGAGCGCGTTCAGCAGGGCAATGGCGTTCTGGCGCATCACCGGCGAGTTGACCTCCTGCAGGAGGCGCAGTATGTCCTGCAGCTTGACGTCCTCGGCCACCAGCACGTGCTTGCTGCTGCACTGGACAATGTTCTCGAGGTTTGAGAGGGCGCTTTCTCCGCAGTTCGTGGGATACTTCTGGAAGTTGCGCACAATCTCAATGTTGCGGAGCACAAAGGAGTTCTCTGGGACCTCCCAGGACACTGTGCCGTGCTCCATCAGCTCCACGAAGCTGGCCAGGCTGTACTTGAGAATGTCCTCGTTGGTCTGGTTTACATCCTCGATCATTTTGATCAGCGTGTCCAGGCCCTTCTCCTTGATGAACTCCAAGGCGAAGGTGTGGTCGGTGCTCAGCGCGGTGAGATCCTTGAGGCGCAGCGCCTTCTCCTGCGGACTGCCGTTCAGCAGCACTTCCATGGCATCGCTGGCCGTCTTCGAGGGCGAGTACTGCAGCTGCAGTACGGAGCCGTTCTTGATCTCGTTCCGGTTCTTCTCGGTCACATACTTCTGGTTGTTCGGCTCGCAAAATTGCAGTGCGTAGTTCTGGTGGTCACTGATGCCCCACCCATTGCATATATCCTGGATTTTGCCTGTTGAAAAGGAGGGGGAGATAAGTGTGGCTCGTAAAACATCAACTTCCTGTACACAACGCCCTGCATTTTAATGAGCGGCGTCGCTGACATCACGATAACAAAGGGCGTTGGTCCCGCAAATGGGATTCCATTTATTAAAAACTAGGTAAATTGGAGTATTATTTCTTTGTTCGTTACATTTTGTTTACTATATTTGGGAAGGAAACCTTGTTTTTTTTCACCTAGAAATCGTTTCTAATCGTAGTTATTTGGTTTATTTACTCACTTGCCAGCGGATGCCTCTGATCCAGGTTTATTAGCTGCGCTATGTGGTTCTCCCGCTCAACGGCTATCTTCACTATGTGCGAATCCTTGACCGTGACCTTTTTGGTAATCATTTTCGGCACCTTTTTTAAGCGACAAGTGCAATTATTATTATTGTTTTTAATCTGCTTTCAGTTTTTGCTGTTGATTAATCCAAAACAGTGTGACCAGGTGTAGAAGGGGAATGCCAGATGCAGATTTTGCTTTTCGTGTGTCAGTGCTGCCCATACGTTCGTTGGGAAGTATCAATGCTACCCAGTAGCTTGTCGATAAAAAGTTATCGAAGAATCAGTATATTCAATTTAATTTTAAATTTTTAAATCGGATTTATTCGAAGTCTCTAAACTCTTCCCCTAACAATTCTTCCTCCCTAAAACTGGGTCCCCCCTAGAACTCCTCCTGGGACTACCAAAACCCCTACAAAAATTAAGAATAATTGTTAGTTGGGGCTTAATTACGAGGTTATTTGGCTGTTAAGGCATTGGGATAATAGAGTTCAGAGGTACAAGAACATTTTATGACATTTAAAACAAATAATAATCAAAATAAAAGTTAAATTAGTATAGTTTAAAATAACTTTTTAATATAAGAATAAGTTCGCCAAACAGCATATTTTCTGGAAATTAGAGTCGATTTTTTCAGAGACCAATTAGGAAAGTGGTAGTTGGTATAGATTTAAGTCTGTTTAAAAAAAAAACCTTTCCAGTAAGACTTTTAGAAATCAATCCCAACTCCGCGTGTGGTAAAAGAGAGATTTGCTTTGCTTCGTAAATCTTTTTATCTGAGAGCTATTTCTTCTTAAGAATTAAATAAAATAGGAACACAGGTCTTTTTTAAGCGAATTTTAACACTCCATTAATATGAAAAATTTACACGTTGGTCAACAATTTAATTAACTCTCCCACAACCTTAACATTTATGCTATTGCCCAGCAGTCGATATTTCTGTCTATTTGTTGTCTCGACGGGAAAGTCAAACTGCTCGGGAAAGCTCATGAGACGAGCCACCTCGCGGGGTGTGAAGTAGCGCAGTTTAATTTGATGCAGCAGATCCAGCCGCCGCTGCAGCACCTCCTCCGACTTCGCAGACTCTGGACTGCAACTCGTATCGATCTCCTTGACCAGTTCGAATATCCGGTGCGACTCCTCTTCAGAGAGTGGCGTAAAGGCGGAGCCCGTGCCCTCCGTGTAGTGCGTGTAGCCCTTGGTGAATCACATGGATCTGCTCTGTGCCGGGTGGATGATGTCCATAACGAGGACTCTCTTCAACAGGACATTATCGGGCACCAGGAATTCGCTGGGAACGTTTTCCTCCACAATCTCAGAGATTCGGGATAAAGGCTGATTTGGGATTATGTCGAAGGGAACCTGCTCCCAGATCTTGCCACCAGGAAAGGAAAAGTCCCGATCCCGCCGAGCAATGCAGTAGTAGCGATGCCGCGTGTTTGGAACGTTGAACTGCGTGGGCGTCAGTATAAACTCTCGCCAATGGAATCCCGCCTGCTCCAAAGCTGCAATGAACTGGTTTCTGGCCTGAGAGCACTCGAATCCCTTGACGTTTTCCATCAGAATGTACTGGAGGCCACTGCACTGTGGAATGAGCCCGCAGAGATGGGTGAGTGCGTCGGATCGCTTGTCCTCCGTGTCCCGCTGCAATCCCTGGCGGGTGTGCGGCTGGCAGGGCGGCGACATGAGCAACATGTTGGCGTCGAGCTTCCCCACCTCCTTGGCACTCAGACTCTGGATATTCCTGGTCTTCACGTGCTTTGTTCCAAAGTTGTGCGCGTAAACCGCATTGGCCACAGTGTTTACATCCAAGGCGGCCACTATTTCCCCCTCCAGCTGGGCATCTGTGGGGTTAGGGTGGAAATAAGTTATATTATTATTAAGTTCATTCACTTACTCACACTTGAAGGCATAGTGCATGCCACCAATGCCGCTAAATAGTTCTAAAACGCGAAATTCCATTTTATTAACCATTAACAACAGCTGAGTGCCAGCTGTTTCCAGGCAGTTGGTCACACTGAAACGCTCATTGGCCAGTGTGACCCTACCGGCCTGCCAATCTGTGCGATTTGTCACTTGTCATTGGACAATTTCTTCGCAAAAAGCAGACTCGCAAACTGTTTTCGGCACTTTAAGCGCTATTTACATAACCATTTGCTGGGATTTCGCATATCCCCCGTGCGGCCGACATCGGGCTTGATGCGGGCGTGGCCCAAACACTAGGAAAGTGCTCGGAAAGCGGCGGCAAAGCTAGGTGAAAGCAGCTCGTCGACTCGTCGATCAAAAAAAAGGGGGAGGAGGCCGAGGTTCCTCCACGGAAAGCGAAGCCACAGCGAAATCCAGAGCTAACCCACCTTGGCAGTGAAATGGCCAGCCTCTGAGGCACTCCTTGCGCACGGGACAGATGCCAAGGGAGGTGTCCGGATCGGAACTGGCACTGGGACTGCGACTGGAAGTTAGGGGAGCCGCGCGGAGTAGATGCGTGCGGCCGTTGGCCTGATGCTGTCGCACGGTGGTGGTGGCGTGGAGCCAGCCATGTCCCGGCCGGACTACGAGCAGAGCGCGCTGCACCACAGCTGCCTGCTGGTGCTGCTCCGCGGCGTGGGACCCTCGCGCGCCCGCGTCCTGCAGCGGGCCTTCGAGAAAGTGCGACGTGTCAGCCACATTCGCGTTAATGGTGAGCTTGAGGACCTTAGATTCCTTTTATTTCCTTGAAATTTATCTTTAAAATCACGCTTATTCCACAGATTCCGCTGGCAATCCGCGTTCCATTTGGATACGCTTCGTCCACGACCATCCCGTGGAGCACAACGACTGGGGCGACTTTCAGACGCATCGCCGCCTGCTGGGACTCGTCACTATTGGCCGCTTTGACAACCAGACGGAGCTCAACGAGCTCTGCCGCCAGCACGAGTCCCTGAAGGTGCGCTACGGCTCCACGCTGTACGAATCCCGTGCCATTTTCTTCGGGCCCGACGAGCCGCCGCTGGACACCATTGGCGAGGGTCAGGCCCCGTTGACAGGCAGCCGGCGCCTGCAGGACGAGTTCACCACGCCCTCCAACTTCAGGTCGCAGGCGTTCTTCTATCGCGAACAGGACACTTGTGCGGATCTCGAGTCCCGGATTGGCGACTTTGCCAGCGCCCTGTTCTGGGTCCTGGAATCGAGGCGCTTGGAGCGATCGCGCGAGAAGGCGGACAAGGTGAGCCTGCTGCTGGCGCCCTTCGAGAAGCGCGACTTTGTCGGCCTGGACATGGAGTCGCGGAACAATCGAAAGCGCTGCGTCGGTCGTGTGATGAAGAACCTGGCGGACCTGTCGCTGCAGGCGGGCCTCGTGGACGATGCCCTGAGCTTGTACCACAATGCGAACGAGACCTTGAAGTCGGTGGGCGACTCCTTGTGGGTGGGCGCCTCCGAGGAGGGACTGTGTGCCGCCTCAGCGATGTTGCTGTATCCGCAGATGCGCGAGATCGAGACGCTGCACCGCAACTCTTCGCTTCAAGAGACGGGTGAGTAGATTTTTATAGTTTCCACTCTCACAAGCTCACTGTTTCCTGTTCCTTTCCAGGCACATCGCCTTTAAAGAGCACCCCGGAAAAGTGGCGGGCCAGCGATGCCACCAAGAAGGTCAGCACTGGCGAAGCTACCGCCAACAACGTGGACTCTGCTCAGCCGCCGTCGCAGCGCGTGACCTCGAACTCATCTTCCTGCTCCTCGGTATCTTCCCTTGTGACGACGGCCACTAATTCCTCCGCCTCGGACACGCCCTCCACGTCCTCGTCCTCTTCCACGTCGACAATATCGGCGGCCCCCGTTCCGGGACACCAGCGGAACGGCGATTTGCCGGGGAACATACTGAAGGCCGAGGAGATCACCAACTATTATCGCAAGGCCATCATAAACTACAGCAAGTACAGGAATGCAGCCACCATCGAGACGGAGGCGGCCCTGAAGGCCTCGCGGATTTGCATTGAGCAGAATCGTCCCCTGGATGTGGCCATGTTCCTGCAGAACATCCTGTACATCAATCTGAGCATGAGCGAGGCGGAGAAGGTGAAGAGATTCGAGATCATCACGGAGCTCTACCAGCAAATCGGGTATCAGAGAAAGGCCGCCTACTTCCAGCGGCTGGCGGCACTGCAGCACGTGAAGCAGGGCAGCCAGGCGCCGGACTGGAATCAGAGCTACCGCCTGATGCTGGGCAGCTTCACCGGCTACCTGCTGTGCCTGGATCCGCTCGAGGTGCTGGAGAATGCTGCCGGCTGGCCGGCGCTGCAGATCGACCTGGTCCAGACCCTTATAACGGCCGCCCGGCGGCTAGGTCACTCTGCCCTGGCCACGCGGCACATGACCTTCCTGCTGCAGACCCAATGGGACAATATGTCGCCCACGGAGCAGAGCGAGATGGCTGTCCAACTGCAGGTGTGTGCAGGAGAATCCCTTCAAGGGAATATAAATATTTAAATGGATTTTTTTTGCAGAATTTGAGCGCCCAATGCGAGGGCTCGCCCGTTCCTTTGGTGCTGGAGAATGGCACTGTGATACCGCCCGCCAATCTCACCGATCTGCCCTACTGCCTCGACTGTCAGGTGAAGGACTTGCCCGCCCACCTGCGGCCGCAGCGGATAAAGGTGGCCAAGGCGGACAGTGGCCCGTTCCTCTTCACGCCCATTCACTTTAACTCGGTGGACCGCAGGGACAAGAAGAAGGACAAAAATAAAATAGGTAAACTAACGAAATTAATGTAAACTATCAACTTAATTTAAATACTCTTTTTCTCAGCCTTTTTGTGGGTTCAAAACGATCTTAGCGAAGTCACTGTACGCCTGCGCAATCCGCTGCCCTTTGAGCTGGCCGTCACGGACATGAGATTATTGACAAACGGCGTGGTCTTCGAGTCCCTGCCCCAGACAATTGTCCTGCAGCCGCACGTGCCCACCTATGTGTCGCTCCACGGCACGCCCATCGAGACGGGACAGCTGGACCTTCAAGGCTACAGCACGCACACGCTGGGCGTCAAGTCCAACTGCCGGCTGAAGCACATGCGCGGCCGCAGCTTCCCGCCCAACTATCTGGTGGACGTGATACCCGCCCTGCCCCGCATCGAGGTGAAGACATCGCTGCCGCAGACCGCCACGTTCAGCAACATGAACAGTGCCGACATAGTGGTTACCTCGGCCAGCTTGACCCTGTACAATGGCGAGTCCTCCAGCTGCACGATAACCATCACGAACGAGAGCTCAACACTGACCCTGGAGTACCTGGAAGTGAGCATCAACTCGAATGTGGAGCAGGAGCTGCAGAAGAAGATCTTCCGGATAGACGAGGAGGCAATAAAGGTTACTTCTTTCTTAACATTATCTGAGAAACCATAAATAATCTCCGTTCCTTTGCAGGCCAAGCTGCCGGTGCCTCCGCTGGGTTCGATTGACTTTGATCTCCACATTTATGCCGAAGCGGACTTTGTTTGTCCCCAGCCACCCGCTTCGGTGCACTCAGGTGCGGCTGGTGGGGATTATGGAGCTGCTTCCCTCACGCCCTACTCCAATATGTCGACCTCGGGGCATGCCAGCTTGCCCTCGAGAGTGGGTTCGCCGCAACATCGCCGCCACGAGCCGCAGAACTCGAGCTTTCGCTCCACCATCTCGGGTGGTCAGCATTCGCTGGCTGCCTTGAGCTTGCAACCAGGAGGAGGAGGCGCTGGCCCGTCCAGTTTGGGTTCGCAATATTCCCAGCACATTGAGGGACAAGTGCGGTTAAAGTACTCGGGCGGGGAGGCCCTAACGGCGGGCTATTGCCGCCAGTGTGCAGTGTCCTTCAACTTGGAACTTTTACCCAGCGCGCAGATCACCAGCTGGGATGTTCTGCCCGCTGAAGTGTAAGTAATTTTATCACTGCCTCCAGAGATATTTAATAATTGGAATCCTATTGCTTTAAGTGCCTCACAATTCTACCTGGTGCTGGACATTTCCAACCTGACCGCTCAAGAGATGTCGCTCAACTACACGGACACCAAGAACATACTCATCGAGGCCAAAGAGAGCTGCCGGGTACCCATACCCGTGGATCGCTGCTCCCTCGAGCAAGTGGTGGCCGCCCGGGCAGCAGAGGTGGCAGAGAACCTGGAAAGGGGTAATGCTTGGATTTTTAGCTTATATTTCCTTAATTTATGAATAATTTTCCCCTTTAGAACTGTGCTTTCGGACGCAGCTGCTGTCGTTTAACGATGCCCTGAGCAAACTCTGCTCGATTCACATTGCTGAGCGGGTGAAAATCAACTGGCTGCTAACTGGAACGGATATTCGGGGAATAGCCTCGCTTCGCGGGATAGTTCTCTCCCAATCCATGGTGGACCTGACGGCGGTTTCGCCTTTGCAGTGGAGTAAGTTTATATAAACATTTCCTTAACGATTTAAAACTAATTTCTATTTTACCTTCAGCTATAAGCTTTCAGGAGACGCCCGTGCAGCCGCACAGCGAAATCGCGTGCACGGTGGGCCAGCGTTCGCTTCTAACCATCCAGCTGGCCAATCAGTCCCTGCAGCCGCTCAGGAACTTGGTGCTGAGCATCAAGTTTTACCAGGACTACCTGAACGGCATGGAGAATTACAATCTGGAGACACGCGTGGCCATTTCAGGACCAAATAAGTACAGATTTATAACTCTACAATTAAGTAGAATATGCTTAAGCTCTCTTTCTCTCTTCCCCCAGAATTGCAATTCCCCTGCTGGAGAAGCAGGAGCAGCGTCAGCACACATGCTCTGTGATATTCTTTACGCCCGGGCGGTTCAAGGCCAGCATTGAGTGCTCCAGCAATCCGCAGCAGCAGAAGCAGTCGGAGCACCGTTCCTCGGACCTGTTCTCCGCCAGCTACGACGAGCAGCAGGCGCATGTGTGGAAGTTCATTCCTCCCATTGAGGTCACCGTCGTGGAGCAGTGAATTGTTGTTAACCGTCGCTAGTTTAATTTCGTTATTCTGTTTGTGTATGTATCGTGTACATTGTGTACCCATTCCTCGATCATTATGTATTTCCCCGAAAAGCAATTGTTTGTAAAGAAACTAACTCTAAACTATATAAACTTTGTATATAATTAAGCTCAAACACATAATGTATGTACTTTATGCTTGATAGAGAAAATGGCCATAAACATAGCATATATCTTGTAGAACTATAGAACTATATATCTGAACAAGCGTTACGCCGTGGTGTATTTATATAGATAGCAAATGTTCCGCGCACTAAAGCCACGCCAACAAGCATTATACATTTTGATAACAAGCTCGTATTTAAACATATTTTTATACAACAATACACACACGAAACATGTATCAAACATTAAGGATTGTTGCTAAAGAAATTCTATGCCAATGAAATGTGTGAATTACTTGTAGTCTAAATGCAATAATAAACTCTATTTGACCATTTTTGTGGTGTTTTCTTTGCACTTTCATCTCTCTCTCAGCCGAGCCTTCTTATCTCGTCCATGGTGAATCCGTTTCGGTTGAGGACGATGCAAGACAGCACGTACACGTAGTAGCCGCCGGGGATAAAGGTCAGTGCCCCGATAATGCCCAGCGCCCAGACTCGATCCGATCGCTCCTCGCCCGTATCCGTCACCCAATAGAGAGTCGCGAAGGCAAGACAGATCTGGACACAAAGAAATGCAATGAGTCATTGCTTTTATAGATTCCAATTAAAGCGGAATACTCACTACGCCACCAATAAACAGCGCCAGGATAATGACGATCGTCTTCCAGGGTATCGGCCTCTGGATCGCCGGCTCTACCCACTGTTCGTTGACGAAGCCATCGGTCTCGCACTGCGTCTCCACCACCTTGACATACTCCCCGACCGCTGGCTGCGAGTTCGCTACGTTGAGGCGGCGTCGCGAATCCGTTTTGGTGGGCAGCATATTTGGTCAACTGGCACCGGTCTTGGCCGGTTCCAATTTTGTTACTAAATAAATGTTTTGCTTTTTAATGTTATCAGTGCCAAACAGCTGGTGGCGCAGAGCTGCCAACCTGGAGAAATATATATTTGTACAGTGGATACTGGCTACAAATTATTACCAGAAATATATAAAATTGGCTAATGCCATATAATATTAATATTTCAATGCAAATATATTCTGCGAAATTAAAGAGCCCTTTAGTATTAAATCGTATATTTGATAGCTATCACATTTTGCACTACATTCTTAGCGTACACCATGCCAGATACTTACTGTACTTTACAGAGCAGCTGTTAAAACAAGTTGGCATTCCACGTTTTTTAAATAAAAATACAAAATATTTTATAAAATTGTTTTTCTTTATTGTTTTAATTGAACATAATCTCATCAATTTTTGTATATAAAACAGATCGATGGTCCCTTCTCGTTTGGCTGTCACAAGAAGTTCCTGTAAAAGATATTTCTCAATTAGAAACGAAAATTATGTTTTGTAAAATATTTAAAAATCATATTTGTAATCAGTTCTACTATCAAGATAAATCAGTCATAGACATCAGATGTCCCTATCTTAGATTTTCATCATAGAAACTAAAAGCTGGCGAAATTTACTTAATAATAATTACCTTTCAATTTTAGGTAACCTCTTTTCCCGGATGCATTTTGCTAAGACTGTCAAAAGCTCTGAAAAATATACAGAAATACATTTTTTATTAGTGTATATATCGAAATGTTCAATTAAATATTTAAAAATTTGTTTTTGTGATCAGTTCTACTATCAAGATAAATCAGTCATAGACATCAGATGTCCCTATCTTAAGTTTTCATCATAGAAACCTTATTTATTTTTAATTTTTCCCAGGAATGCTTACCATCTTTCAGTTGCATTGCTTACGGCTTTCATTTGAGACCCCAATTTCGGCTGAAAAAAATAGAAATAATTATTATATGAACCTTAAAAACGTGTTTTTATAAATATATTGTCGAATCAGTTCTACTATCAAGATAAATCAGTCATAGACATCAGATGTCCCTATCTTAGGCTTTCATCCTAATAAATGATTTAAATATTTTTAGTATAAGTACTACATTTACATACCTTTTCAAAGCGAAGGCCGGAGAAGTCTCAAAATAACCATTTTATGACGGGTTAAGTTTCCACATTGCCGTCTTGCCCTTTTGTCATAATATGCGACCGTTCAACATTAGTGCATGGATTGCACTGAATCTTTTATTTTCCATCTTTTTTCTTGGGGAAATCATATTTATTTAAATTAATTTCTTAAAACTCATTTGCAACACGTGGTCAGTTGATAGAGGTGGAAAAATTTGGATTTCCATCATCGATGCATCGATGTACCTAATAGAGGTGGAGAAACATCGATGTTTCCATATTTTTAAAAAACATCGATGCATCAATGATTCTCCACCTCTAGTTCCTAAAATGTTAAAAAAATCGATATTATATGCGACTATCGATGTTTCTGAGTGGTGAAAAAGATGAATTCAAATCCTCCGAAACTCACCACTTTGTTTTTCTATATTTTGTTTTATTATATAAATAGATATTGCGAATCGGACGCTGCCGTGGATACATGACTTGTCCTAAACACTTTCAACTATCGCATCCTAATTGGCCAACAAATTATATTGCTTATTTCTTATGATTTACATGGCAGTCGACGGACCTTGCATGTGACTAATCTCTGAATCAACAAAACTAATCCTTAGACTCACTTCTACCAAAAGACTGTCATAGTACTAGAAGGCTTTTGTAGGAAAAACGTTGTTAAGGCGTTCGCTTAACATATCCTAAATGAGAGATGATAATCGGTCAGGCTTCCTTCTAGATGCAATTCAAATTTTAGGACTGGAATTTGATAGAAATCCACAATTTAAATTAAATAATTATGTTTTGGTAAAAGTAGATTAAAGAATTCCCATTCCAGATTTTGATTGAATCAGAAATAAGAACCGGGCCGCATGAAAGGAAGCTATTGAATCCTTTTACAGGTTGTGTATTATGAAATGGAGAATAAAATGTCAACATTAAGTTAAAAATTGCCTTCTTGGAGCCATGACAGTCTTGTGTTAGATGAGCCAACTTTAAACTAATGAATCCCCAGCTTTTTTACGGGTCCTCTGTGGATGTGGGTGCCTCCTCCTGCGCCTGCTCGTGCTCCTGCTCCTGTTCCAACTCCTGTTGCTGCTGCAGTCGCAGGCGCTTCTTGGCCTGAATATCGGCCAGTGTCTGTTCGATGGAGCGCATGTCCTTCTTGTTCTTGCTGGGCACGAACCCGTAGCTTTGGTTGGTCTCCGTCTTGCGTGCCGCCTGCAGGGCGGCCGACTCTCCGATGAGGTGGGCATACTTGGCCTTGTAGTTGGTCGTGGGCTTCACCTCCCCGCTGTCCTGGTCTCCGGCGGTGGAGGAGGAGCCCGCTTCGGAGGTGGAGGCCTGCTTGTCGCTCTGCTCCTGGGCCAGCCGCTCCCGCCGCCGCTCCGCGTACTCTTTGGCTATCTCCGCGTTCCAGCCGTCGCCGTTTCGCCGGGCCGTGACCTCGTCCTCCCCGGGCGCATGCTCCTTTTTGTACACCACCGAGTGTCTGTCCACGTCCTCGCGGCCGAAGCTCATGGCTATGAAGCCGCCGTTCTCGGCTATTTCGTGGATCACCGAGCGGTGCACCTTGTCCAGCGGCTGGAACTCAATGCACTTTCTGTCGTCCTTGGCGAAGCGGCCCATCCGCTCGTCCACATACTTCCTAAAGCGGAGGAGCTCCTCCTTCTGCTTGTTCTGCATTCGCTCCATCATCTCGCGCTGCTTCTTGATCAGCGTCTTCTGCTGCTCATTGTTCGCTGGCGGCGCGTCCATGGCGTTCAGTATCGAGTCGAGAAGGTCCATGTTGTCCCGGGGGATTTCCGCGCTCGCTTTCCGCAGTGTTTTTCTCGCCCGTTGTTGATCAGTTCACGTTGCGCCTGTGACGCCACCAAGAAAATACGGGGGAATCTCAGTTAATCGGCCGTTCGCTCTTGCGGGCGGGACTCTAGACGACTTACCACTCTCTGGCGGTTATTATTAGCCTGACGCGGTGTTCGAATGCCGTTGATTTGGTTGTTTTATTTGGTTAAAAATAATTATAATTATATTGGCAACCGGTGCTTGTGCACCAAATAGCAAACGGGGATGACAACTCGCGCGGAAGTGCGGTATTTTGGTATATTTTCATTACACAACAGCTGATTACACTGAGCTAAGGGACTTTTTTGTTATAAGTTTTACTTCAAAAGATAATATGAATTTTAAAACTTCAATTAATGCAAGCTTGTTATGAGCATTATTTTGTTTATGTGTTTTTTAATAAATATAAATTAAATGAGTTTATAGAACCTAACAAAACAAACATTTTAAAAGTCAACTAAAACCAAACTTTGTACTCAAGTGTAGTACAGCTTTTCGCAAAAAAGTTGGCAGCTCTTTTCACACATCAGGCGCGTGTTGTGCTTTTTCAAAAAGATTTTTCGCACTTAAGCTGATAAAACCCCGTTATAAACTGTGGACACGTGCTGCAATGGATGGTAAAAGGTCCACGCTTGTCCACTGGTTTCGCAAAGGTCTCCGGGTCCACGATAATCCGGCTTTATCGCAGATTTTCTCTGCCGCCAATGCCTCGCCCGAGAAGTTCTGTGTCCGCCCGATTTTCATTCTGGATCCCGGGATTCTCGACTGGATGCAGGTGGGGGCCAATCGCTGGCGATTCCTCCAGCAGACCCTCCAGGACCTCGACGAGCAGCTGAGGAAACTCAATTCCCGTTTGTTTGTGGTGCGTGGCAAGCCGGCGGAAGTTTTTCCTCGCATCTTCAAGAGCTGGCGCGTCGAACTGTTGACGTTCGAGTCGGATATCGAGCCGTATTCCTTGACTAGAGACGCTGTGGTCCAGAAATTGGCCAAGGCCGAGGGTGTCAAGGTGGTGACCCACTGCTCCCACACGATTTACAACCCGGAGTTGGTCATAGCCAAGAATTTGGGCAAGGCTCCGATTACGTACCAGAAGTTCTTGGGCATTGTGGAGCAACTAAAGGTACCCAAGGTTCTAGAGGTTCCTGAGAAATTGGTGGCGGTGGCTGAGCCCCCCAAGGATGAAGTGGAGCAAGAAGATTCCGCGGCCTACGATTGCCCCACCATGGAACAGTTGGTTAAGCGGCCGGAGGAATTGGGACCCAATAAGTTTCCCGGCGGCGAAACGGAGGCTCTGCGTCGCATGGACGAGTCCTTGAAGGACGAACTCTGGGTAGCCCGCTTCGAGAAGCCCAACACGGCGCCCAATTCCCTGGAGCCGAGCACCACTGTCCTGAGTCCGTACCTAAAGTTCGGATGCCTGAGTGCTCGTCTGTTCAATCAGAGACTCAAGGACATACTTAAGCGCCAGACGAAGCACTCCCAGCCTCCGGTTTCGCTGATTGGACAACTCATGTGGCGGGAATTCTATTACACGGTGGCCGCTGCCGAACCCAACTTTGACCGCATGCTGGGCAACGTCTACTGCCTGCAGATTCCCTGGCAGGAGCATCCCGGCCACCTGGAGGCCTGGACCCATGGTCGCACTGGCTACCCCTTCATCGACGCCATAATGCGACAGTTGCGGCAGGAAGGGTGGATCCACCATCTGGCCCGGCATGCAGTGGCCTGCTTTCTCACCCGAGGCGATCTCTGGATCAGCTGGGAGGAGGGTCAGCGGGTCTTCGAGCAGCTGCTGCTCGACCAGGACTGGGCACTCAATGCCGGCAACTGGATGTGGCTCTCGGCCTCGGCCTTCTTTCATCAGTATTTCCGGGTCTACAGTCCGGTGGCATTCGGCAAGAAAACGGATCCGCAGGGCCACTACATCAGGAAGTATGTGCCGGAACTGGCCAAATACCCGAAAGACTGCATCTACGAGCCCTGGAAGGCCACGCTGGCGGATCAGCGTGCCTATGGCTGTGTCCTGGGCACCGACTATCCACATCGCATTGTTAAACACGAAGTGGTGCACAAGGAGAACATCAAGCGGATGAGCGCCGCCTACAAGGTGAATCGGGAAGTGCGCACCGGCAAAGAGGAGGAGGACTCGTTCGAGGAGAAGTCGGAGGCATCGACTTCAGGCAAGCGGAAGGTGCGAAAGGCAGTCGGAAGCGCTGCCAAGCGAAGGCGTTAAGTTACCTTCATGAAGGGTAGCTAATAATAATACTTTGTTAATTGTAAATAGTAGCTTTTCTAAGACGACGCATGAAATCTTTCCGTTAATAAACCTATCCTGTAAAATATATATTCTATACTTTTGTATGGAAACGAATTGGCCTTGAAGTAATCGTCCTTCTAACCAGCTTGTGACGAGCTCAGTTGTCGATCTGCTTTGGAAACTCCAGTAACACCAGATATTTTAAACACGTAAGTTTATATTTATGTTTGTCTAAAAGCTGAAATAATGGTGTTTTCCCTCTAAAGACCATGTTCCGCTTGATGATGTTGAGCAACAAGTTGGCATTGCAGCGGAGTCTGGTGTCACGGCTGACTTCTCGCTCGGTTATATCCTCCGGGTGCCTTCGCCACTCGACACGCCAACCGACGAGCATTGAGGGAGTCACCGTCACCGACATCAACATCTTCGACTTGGCCAAGAACGATCTTGAGTTCAGTCAGAATATCCTTAGCACCTTGTCGGCGCTGGAGGATTCTCAAGATGCGGGCGAGCCGAGGGACCCGGAGATGGGTGAATCATCAGCCCCTGATTCCGATGGAATGCCGATGGGCGTTCCTAGCTCTATAATGGGCGTGGACGGAACACCAATCGATTCCATCGAGATCGATGGCTGGAACTGGGAGGGGGATGATCCAACCGTGCAGAAGAATAGCAAGAATGTCGACATCGGCAACGACGATGAGTACAAGGCCGAGCTGGCCCTTCGTGTGCCGGAGGTGCGAGAGGGCCAAACGGAGTACAAGGGGATCAAGGTGAAGCTGCCTGTGACGGCTAACGAGAACGTGGGCACCTATCGCTTCCGTCGAGATCCCGAAGACATTAAGGAGCTCGGCGACGACACACGTCTCGTCAAGTTCGACAAAGAGTAGGCGTTTCCAAACTGATGCGCAACTGTAGTTTCCCTCATTCTACTTTAAACCTTCTTGTTTTCCAAATTTGATCCGGACTTAACGTCGCCTTTCATTCACTTAAATCTGAATTAATTGTCTATATCATGTTGTAAACTAAATAAAACATAAGAGGGCATTCTATTAAAGAAAAGTATGATTAGGGAGAATCAGAAAATATTGTTTTAAATGGAACAAGGGGAATTAAGTGTGGTTTGGGCGTAGGTTGATCGTGATTTTTGTAAAATCTGAGCGGGATTTGAACAGAATTTGGAAAGTCATAGTTTTATGGTTTTTGTAGGATTTGAAGAGGTTTTAAATGGGACTTGGGTGGTATTTAGGTGAGATTTGTTTGGGATTTTTAAAGGAGTCTCGGTTTCCCATTAATCAGGAATTAAAAATACAAAATAGGACTAGATATTTATATAAAATACAGATCGTTTTTGATTAAAGTCGCTTCCATTTTTATATAAATATACGTTTTTCTCTTTTATTACATCTGTCAAAACAGAGTCCCAGTTTTCGGAATTGTATCTTTGGCCAACTTTGAAAAATGAATTTATTTAACAATTATTTTGTTAGCATGTTTGCCTTGGAAGTAATTTCATTCCTTTCGAGTTGTGTTAGTTATTCAGCTGAGCGAGAACTTTAGTCGTATTGAATATTTCGGCAAGATAGGACCTTCCAATTTTAAAATTGAAAACTAAGGTAATCATTTACAAAAACTTTATTTAAACATTTATTGTTTTCTCACAACGTATTTCTTCAAATAGATAATCTCTCGAGCACGCTTAAAACTATAAAACGACCGAAAACCATGTTTCGCTTACTGATGCTGAGGAACAATTTGGCGCTGCAGCGGAATCTGGTCACCCGGCTGACTGCTCGCTCCAACGTGGCCTCCGGTATGGTCTACCGCTCTGCGCACCGCTCCCGTGTCATCGACGGCGTCGTGGTGGTGGACGTTAATCTGGATGAAATAGCCAAGGGAGATGTAGAGTTTGCTCGCAGTTTTGCCAAATCCGTTTCGTCTTTGGATCGATCCCTCTTCCAGAATGCGGCGGGGCCGATGGGCAAGACCGAGAGTCAGTTACCTCCGTTGGAGGACGTTGTTCCCGCTGATAAGCCGCTGCCGGATAAGGACAGCAATCCAATTGTTCACATTGAGATTGACGGCTGGAATCAGGACAATGAGGATGAGAATGCCGTCGATCAAGTGAACAAACAGGATGCCACAATCGAAGGCAACGAGAGTGTCGACAAGAAGTAGGCAATAGCGAGGCATGATTTCCCATAAGCCGATGACTTAATACAGTTTTGTTGTAAAAATTGTTCGGATCTTTTGATCGACGTTAAGGGAAGCAATTTAAAAATTTTTTAAATAAAGTTGATCGTCGCTTGTCTAGAAAATTATTTTTTGTCAAAAGCAAGAGTACAAAAAATGTGGTCAAAGTAAAGTTTATCACAAGAATCTTAGTTTTATTTATATATTTTTAGATATATATAAATATCCTCCTTTTTGCAACAGTGAAACCCTTTAAAGTGAATACATTCTTTTGTACTTGTCGTTTTCGCACTGCTTTTGTCGAGTCCAGATGCTAATCCAGGCGCATGGACAGCTGGACGGACAACCAATGGCAATATGCAAAATTGCAAAATGGTTTGGCGTTCGTTTGATGATTATCATCTGGCCGACATTGACGCGGACATGGCCACTAAGAACTGCCAGTTGGCGACCACTCGTCCCCCCGTCCGTCCGCCCAGTCATGCTTAAATGAAAACCCAATCCCACTGTAGAGACGGACGAGTCCCACCCACATGCACTGGCCATATCACAAAAGATCGTTTTGTGGTCAATGGCAACCGAAACCGGGGCAAACACTTGCCATAAATTGCATTAAAAGCGGGCTAGCAGCGAAAACTACTCGGAACAATGCAGCGGACATAAACATGCTGCAAAATGTTTGTAGGCTCTAAACCAAAATTGAATTTGCGGTTTTGCCTGCGGGAATGGTGGATGTGGGCGTGGATGGCGGTGCTGCTCTGTTGGGGCATTGCAAATAACTGTAAATGAAGCTAAAATGCGGTCAGCCGAATGGGGGATGCAATAAAAATGGCCGGAGGCCAAACGCAACGGTGTGCGGAGACCCTGGGGTTTCAGGGTTGAAATGCAAATTCAAATCGAACTGAATTCTATTTCTCTATTGGTTTTGGGGCGAAAAACTTTTTATACCCGATTCTTAGGGTATTGAGGTATTATAATAAATATATATTTAAAAGGAAATACTCAGAAGATTTTAGAATGTCGGTTGATTAAGATGGCAACCTTCTGTTATATTAGCATCGAGCTTTCATTCACTCACTACTTGAGTCTCAAACCGTAGTTTCAACTGTGAGTTTCAAAACTAATATATTTTTTAACTTTATTAATAAAAAAAAGATTATCTTTAAAAGGCAATAAAATTTGATTTTAATTAAAATATTTTCAATTTGAATTAAATGCACAACAAAATGCAGTTTTGCTCACAATTATATATGTAATTTGATTATATATGTAATTTTTTGGAAACTCATATTTAAATCACGTCCCCATCTTGTTAGAGTTCACAATCGAATTAAATTGAAGAATGAATGAATGAAATTCTCCCACGCTAGCCAGTGTTTTCATAGCAACAAAGGCAATGTAATTATATGGTGATAAAACAATCAAATTCAATTCTGAGAACTTTCATTCCAAGAACATTTAATTACAATCATATTAATTATTCCTGGAATGAATTACCCTACGAAATTCTTCCTAATTTTGACTGCTTAAAGTTAAGAACATAAAAGTGTTTATCTAAATTTAAAGTTAGTTAATTTTTAGTGGTAGGAAATTTTATTGCTTTCTTTTATTTTTTATTTAATAATACACAAAATGTTCTTATTGATTTTCGTTTTAGATTTGTGGTAAATATTTGGATGATTTATGAATTAAATATTTGTTTAGTGCTAATATTGTCGTGCCATTTTTCGCACTTAGTAATTTGATGCACGTTTTCATTTTAAGGGAGCTGCTCTTATTGGTAAATTCTACACATTAAAGTCGAGATCCTTTCGCATTTCAGCTTCTCTTAAGCTCCATTGCCAGCCCCCAAGTAATTAAAAAATATACGCAAATTACAGGACACACGAACAATGGATACAACGGCAACACGACGGCAATGGCAATCATAATGATTGCACGAAACGTAATGCAATTTAATGGTCAACAACAGTCAGGGGACAGGGAACGAGGACTGGGGATCACGCGGGCATGATGACCACACTCGGACAACAGCCCGGAGATAAAACAGAAACAGCCAGCAGAGTTTGAAGTGTTGCAGATATTGGTCAAAAGTGCTGCCGTCGGATTTCATATGGTACACTTAGAGAAGAGGAATGAATTGAATACTGAATTTAAACAATGCTCAGGTATAAATGATAGCTGTATCTATAAGAAACTTATTTATTATTTGGGAAATTGATCTTACAAAATTCATTAAAACTAATAAACGCTATGCAATTTAGGAAACTACTTTAAAAAATATATAATTTCACAAAGAAAATATGTAACAAACATTTAGAAATTTACATATTCCGACAGATTTCTAATAAAAGTATATATTTTGAGTGCAGAGGTGAGGTGAGGAAACTGGATTGGACAACAAAAGCCGCACGAGAGATAAACGCCCACATGGGCAGTTATCGCAGGACACCCGAGAGGGAGACAGAGGGACAGGACTGTGGGCGGGGAAACTGATGGACGGAGGGTCGGACGGATGGTGACAAAGTGCGTTCACATAATAATAATGGAAATAATTTAACTTATTGGATTTTAATGGGATTACACATGCGCAACATGGCCACTGTGGGTATTAAAAGTTGGTCAACTTCTGTAATGGCCCTTGGCCAACTCTCTCTTGGCGGAAATGCCAGCCGACCGATGATGATAACGTTAATGATAATGATGATGTTGATGGCCTCCGGTTTTTGTTTTTTTTTTGGTGAGGAAGGATATAAAAATGTGGAGCAGGGATGCGGGCTGATCGGTGGCCAGCTGAGCGGTCCATTTGAGGCTGATTGCTTTGATTGCATCTCGGCTGGCTGCTCTATCGATTACTTTTAAGTGCAATCGTAGACGGGATGTACATAAATATTTAAATACTAATTGCATTAGATTCTCACACATATTTAAATTCAGATGGGATCGCCGGAGGCTTTTCCCTTTGGCACCCAAAAAAAGGCCTGGCTTGGTTGCGCTTTCATTTAAAAACCGCACTGGACTGGCGTCTGATGTCTGGATGTCGAATGTCCGGCTGCTGGCCGGATGTCTGAGTGCCTGACCTACTGCCGGAGGGCCTAACTTTAGCCCTGGTAGTTACAGTTGCCGGAAAAAGTTTCTACCCAGCCGTCATCATGTCCATTTCCACTCGCATCGTCATTCAAATGGCCACACCGCATGGACCGCAACTAACCAACCACATCATTTCCAGTCGCAAACTGCCGGCAGTGAGCTTCCACGGCCATTTGTGTCCATGTCCATCTCGTGGGGATAATGCTGCAGAAGACTTTGATATGGGCTCTTTCATCTAACAGTTTTATAATCTAAGCCATCTTCTCCTATTTCAGGTTGAACAACAAGTCTTAACAGTCTATAAAATATATATATACTTAATCAAAAATTGTTCTATTTATTAGATTATAATCTCTCTTTATTTATTTGCATTTAATTTGCAAAGAATAAATATTAATGTGTAGTTTTTAAGGGTCAACATTTGTTTTATTTATTATTTATTTATTTATTCTACATAATTAATTGTTATCAACAACTGATAGCAAAGACTTAAAGTCGGATTTCTAAGAACTGCTAAAAATTCCTCTTAATTTAAACTGATAGGAACCAAGAATTACTTTTAATTTAAACTGATAACAACCAAGAATTACTTGAATCCATCAATGTATTGTAAATTGTTTTTACTTCCACAATTGAGATTTCCTATAAAAACAGAGATAAGTTGAAAATAAAGCTCAGTCTTTATTGTCTTTTCGTGTGGAATCATTGAAACATATATTTAAAAAAATGCGTAATTATATATTGCTCTTATTTATTGGCGTTCTAAGTCATTCTAGTCAAGGCAGAGAAGTGGTGAGCTTAATACAAAATAAAGAATGTTTTAAATAGTATTCTTATTATTTAAGAGTGCGTTTAATTTTAAGAATACTAAAGTGCTATTTCTTCCACTGTTAATGAGAGTGTTTCAATAACTATCCTAGCCCTTTATTTACCTATATTTCTTTTTATTTATCAGAGCTTTTCCAGAGACTTTCAAAGGATTGGATCAAAGTATTACTATATTTCGGATGACGATGAACTGGACTGGTACGATGCAAGTGCCAAATGTAAAAGCATGGATGCCCACTTGGTTAGCATCCAAAATTATGAAGAGTGGAACTCTATCACCGATCACTTGAGAAGTTGCGAATCCTATTGGGTGGATATCAAAAATTTCGACTATGACTTCATATCAGTCACTACCGGAAGGGAGGCTCCTTATGTCAAGTGGGGCAGAGGACAGCCAAATATGCACTATGACCATGAGTGTGTAAAGCTTCAGCGAGGATATCATAACATGAAAACCAAATGTTGCAGCCAGGAGAACTATTATATTTGCGAAGCCAACATGACACCAGCGACAACAACGACAACGACTACAACAACTCCCAAACCAGAGCAGAAATACGATATTATAGATTTAAGATATTATTATTAATTTAAAATATACATTTGATACAAATATATATACTTTTTTTTTAAATAATAATAAACCTTTTTAATGATATAAATTACAAATACCTCTCTACAACCCTTTTGTAATAAAATGGCTTCGTTAATGGACTTCATTAGATGAATGCAACCACCATTAATATCCAGCAATCAATAGTCGATGAGCCAATTGAGGGAAAAGCCGACCATAAATGGCTGCGAGCCACTCGAAAGTCATCAGAGCTGTTATCTAATGGAATTCTTAAAACTCTGCCGGGTATTCACGGTCCCCTCGCTGTCCTTTTCACCGCCCTAAAGGTCCATAATTAAACATGCAACGCATAATGGCGCTCTAATGGCTAATGAGGAGACGGGGAGGGGGTTGATGAGCAAGGGTGGGAGGTGGGAGAGAAATGCAAGATGCCAGAAGATGCAGAATTTGCATTTTTCCTTTACTCGCCCTTAACGCCACGCCAATGGAATTGAAAATTAACTCATTAAACTCGGCCACGCGGCGTATACGTATTCTCCTGGAAGATCTCGCCAAAGATTAATGATTCTCCGGCAATAAGAGAGAGAGAGAGAAACACAAGGAGTAAGAGACAGCGATATAGATCTGCCTGTGGCGTGAATTTCCATGCAATTATTTTCATATCAACTTCAATGCGCCGTGAAAAGTCTCGGTCGCGGGACGAGCAATGAAAAACCGATTTGCTGTTGTGACAATTGTAATTTTTCACTCGCTTGGCTTCATTGTCCGAGTTAAACTGATGGTGCCACTGAAACTGGCACTCCCATATAGCCGCAGCCACTTCCTCAGGTCCAGATAATCAGAGGTTCCTTTGCCGGGCTTTTCCCTCTCTGAATTTCATTTAAATGATTACGGTTTTTCATTTCCCTTACCCTTGGCATCAAGCTTTCCCTCTTGTTTTTCTCTGTTCTCTCCTCGTTTTTCCTTACTTTTTTTTTTGCTGTTTTTTGGTCTTCTGTGTCTCCATCACGTGAGGCATAAATTTTTCATCGAGCCGGCCGCCTTTTGGGTATATTTTGCACTCCATTGCCAGGCCGGTTCGGTGGGGATGACCAATTGGTTTTATGGCCCATTCCTTCTGTTTATGTTGGCGAATTTCCTTTTACGAGCCCCTTTCATTTCACTTCATTTTGTTAATCAATTTCTGTTTGTTTACGGCAAGGAAGAGCTGCCTAAAATAACATGAAAAAATAAAAGAATCTTTTGTCGCAGATAAGTTATTTGTAGGGCCTTAAAGGCGACAATTATGAGTTTTTTTATATCTATAACCTTAGGAGTATAGCTGTAAAATTCTTAAAATAAGCTTAATGAATCCATTAAATTTGTGGAAAATATTCATGGATACTCACCATCTATAGACTCAAAAGTTTCGTTTTAAATTCAACTCATGTTAATATATTGTTCTGCCGAAAAACTCGGCACATGTCAATTATGCAAATTACTTTTTCGATGGGGCCCAGCCCAACGAAATGTTCCAAAATGTTTTTATAAGTTCATTAGAAAATAAGTTTCATGCTCTCCTCTTTTTCTCGGTTTATCCTTTATCCTCTCTCTCTCTGCCCAACAAAAATGTCTGCTTAATTTGATTTCCTTCTCAGCAACTAAAACAAAAATTGTTGCAAACTACAAAATGATAACTTAAAAGTTTAGTTAGATTAGTCTGAAGTGGTGCTTGGGTTTGGCAAAAAAGGCACTAAACGTGCTTTATAAAAGGATTTAAAATGTTAAATTTTCAAGGCATTGAGTGCATTAAAGTTGAAGACAAATATAAAGACTTAAATTGTAAATAAGGTAAAATATATATTTAACGAAAATTCAATAGAATTGTTGATTTCTTAGTAAAAAACATAGCTACTATGACTGAAGTTTTATTTAATATTTATCTTATAGTAATGCTTTTCTGTAGTTTCTTATCCCTATAGATCATTTCCCTCTATTAGTCAATGTCCAAACTATGACATTAAATTTAAAATAAATTTCAATTACCGAAAGAGGGGCATTTATAAAATATGAGACAGACCCGTGACCGCACCGCAGACACGATACAAACGTAAATGCAACATTTTTCGAAATATCTTTTATGCCCTGTCTGCCATTTCAGGACGACCGCAAGCCCAAGTCCCTAAACATTGGCCCAAGGACCGAGCGAGCGGTCCCCGTGATGGGGCACTGAGTAATATTTATTATCACAAAACATTTGTGCAAATGTCCTGCTCGCATAAGCAACGACGACGTTGTCGGCCAGTCCTTGGAGAACATTTATCTTATTATCTTTGCATATAGCAGCGGCAATGGCAATAGCAACAAAAGCAACAATAGCAACAGCAGCAGCAACACCAGCAACAATGTCGCATAAATAAGACTCAGCGCGGCAACAACAATGAGATGATGAGCAACATTAGGCAAGGACAAACAAAGCCAGCGAAGGCTTCAGCAGGACTAAGGGGAAAAACCAAAAGTCAAGTCAAGCCAACAGACCGCAGAAACAACAAGCATCGCAACAACAGCAACAACAGCAACAACAGCAGCAGAAGCAGCATCAGGGGCAGGGACAGGGGCAGAGACAGAAAGTTGAAATTTTTGGCAAAAGCCCTGCTTCCAGCATGACAGATACACTGAAAGAAAAAAGAGAGTAGTCAATAACTTAAGGATATTTTATAATAATTACTTATATAAATTCATGACAACCAAGAATGTACGTAAAAGGCTAAAGACAGCATCTTAGTTCCTGTTAATAATATATATTTTTTCTTGATATCATCAGGCGAGCCGATTTAGCCATAATTGTTTGTTTAAAATGATGAATAAATGTGATAAGCATGGGAATTATTAGACAATAAATATGGAACCTTCCAAATCAATATATTTTATTAAATTATAGTTATAAATAATATAAAAATAATAATAATAAAATCAAAATTTAAAAAATGCATATGTCACAATCTGGAGAAACTATAATAGGAACTTTATTTGAAATCAATACATTTTAATAAATTATGGTCATAAAAAATATAAAATTAATAATAATAATAAAATATTTTTAAATCTGATGAAACATAAGAATATATATATATATAAGAACTTTTTTTTTGTTTTTGGTGTTTACAGAGGTAAGAGGAAACACAGGTCACAAAAGTTACCCATACGCTCTTGCGATCGCCGGCTTTTCTCCCAAATTGTGTGTTTGATTTGCTTTGTTTTCCCACGCACACACACACATGCACACACCCACACACATGTGCCTGGGAAAATGGCAACTTTTTGCCTTTGGAAAATTTTTTAATTGATTAAAGCCGCATTTGCATTGCGGCTTACAAGCGGCTTAACATTTTGCGTGTTCCCTCATATTATTTTGGGAGCTTTCCCTCTTTGTTTTATTTTATTCTATTTTATTTTATTTTATTTTATTTTATTCCTGTGACTTACGGCTTTGTTGTTTACTTTGCAAAAGTTGCAATTGAAATGATTGTTGTTGGCTGCGTTTGCTTTTTGCATTTGGGCAACTACGGTAATTAAAAATCTACATTTGTGTGTACGCCTCTAAGCAAAAAATGTTGTATCTGAAATATTTACACAATTTTGATATTGTTAAGCTCATGGCCAGCACATTTGGACAAATGGAAATGTATATCCTTTTATTTTTAGAAATATGAAACTCGTTGAAAAGTAAGTAAGTACACTTTCAATCGAAATAAACTTTTGATTTTTGCTTTAAAATAAAAATGGTAATCATTCGATTTGACTTTTTCCGGGCTCCTTAAACAAGTTTTCCATCAAAGGCTGTCACATTTTTTGAGCCAAAACAAAAAAGGTAACCAAAAAAAAGGGACAAAACAAATGGCGCCCAAAGTGCCTACGGGGATTGCAGTTAAGGAGGAGCCAGCAAAGAGTGGAGCTGTGGAGCACTCCCCTGGGTCCCATGGCCGGGCCTAAGCCAATCTGCTGCAAATGGAAAAATAATAAAATCAGAGGGCCGGCCAGAAACCAAAGCAAGGCCAGACCAAACCGAGACCAAGAACCCAGCCGATGGGGCCAACTGAAACTTTAGCAATAAGCCAAACGAAAACTTGGACTCATAATCAGGCGGTAAAAGGTCGAACATTTCTCTGTGGCTGCCACAGATTTCGGGCCGGGAATGGGAACTTGAAATATGGTAAGAGGCGGCTGAGGTGAATGAATGAATTTTCCCCAACAATTTGCATTGATTTTTAAAGCCTTCAGGCGCGATTTTTCACAAAAGATATGCCAGGCAAGGCACACAAGAAATATTAAATTTTGAAGAGGATTTAATGTGTATGATCTATATTTAAAAATATTTAAATACATCTTGGAAGGAGTGTAGGTCAGTTCACGCATGAAAACATTTTCTAGAATTTTCCCACGGCATTAAAGTTGGGCATATATTGAAATTCTGCTGTTTACCGCGCAATTGCCAATATTTATGCAATCCTGAAAGCCCGAAGCACAAACGACAACAAGCTCTTTGTTTGTAAAACATACAAAGCATTGAAACATTTTTGCCAAGGCCTCTGCTTTGCATTATTATTGTGGCTGTTGTTGTATTTTACATTTTGTTGTTTTTCGATATTTGCCACTACATTCCCTATATATGTTATGTATATATTTCCTAGGTATTTGTTTATTGCTTTGGCGGTTGTTTATATTACCATAGAAGGGAAATGTGGAGTAAGAAGAGCTTAGCTAATATACAAAAAAGTTTGAAATTTTAGTAATTAATAACATATATTAAAATATGAGATACAAGTATTCATCAGTAAGTTTTATAGGTTGGGTTAGATAATTTCAATTGACATTTTCGTTGTCTAAAATGTATTGAGACCTTTAATTTAAAATTTATATTTCTTTTTTAAACTTTATACTTTATTTTTATATTTTCAATTTCATCTTCCTTGTTTTCCTTGTCTTTAAATTTAAGCTTGTTTTTCTCAATATTCACTTTTATTTCTGCGTCAATTTTTCCATTCGCCGTTTGAACAATTTCCGTTGTCAGTTGTCTGTGTTTTGTGTTCGCTTCGCTACTAATTTTGGCCGCATGTTCATGAACCCAAAAAATAGCTGCTCCCAGTGCCAATACCACGTGCCACGCCTCTTCGTTCTCTAGCTACTCTCTAGCTCTGCTGCACTTTGACCCCGCGCCCCTTGTAGCCTTTGGGTTGGCCATTGGTTGCCTTGGCATACGCGGCGTATGCGTGTTAGCCAACTTGTCGCTCGCTGTGGGTTTTGTTGTCTGACAGTTGGCAGGAAAAATATTAACGATGCCACAGCGCTTTTAAAAAATACATACACACTCGCACACGCATTTCTGTGTCGCGCTTGGTGAAAAATATTTACTATAGTTTTACCGTTATTCTCGGTTGGTTATGTTCGTGTTTTTTCCGTTGTCGCTCGCACAGTTTTCCAACTATTTTCGTAATTGCAGCGCATTGTCGCTGCCATTAACTTTATCTCACTCTCCTTCTCTCTCTAGTCTTCTTGCTTCTGAGTTTGTTGTCTCTTTTTTCGGGGAATATTTATGTCTCTTTCTGTTATTGAATTTATGTATTTAGTTGAAAACTTCTATGTGTTGTGCGATTTATGAATTTATTTTTGGCATTGTTTAATTGAATACATT
This sequence comes from Drosophila watanabei, assembly GCA_008042575.1. Taxonomy (NCBI): domain Eukaryota; kingdom Metazoa; phylum Arthropoda; class Insecta; order Diptera; family Drosophilidae; genus Drosophila; species Drosophila watanabei. The sequence continues at coordinate 18,293 of VNJS01013619.1, read as the reverse complement.
TTTGGTTGTATGCCGAAATGTGTTATCAAATAAATTAAATTGATTTCAACAATTTTTCTTTATTATTAATTATTCTTTCGTATTATGAAATAGTATTTTTGTAGGATAATGCATTATTCTATAATTTTCATTTTTTCACGATTTTAATATAATAATTTTATAAAATTTGTAGATGTTAAATTATTCCGAAGTTATTATTAATTATTGAAAATTTAGGTACTTCTAAAGATGTGGAGGACATCGAGTAATTTTTTCTTCTAAATTGCTGTAAAGAAATTAAGCGAATTAAAAGCCTAAAAAATATTTTAATATATCTGGGCATTAGATAGGCAGTAAAATTATTATTAAAATTATTATTCTTGTGAACATTTGCGTAAGCATAATTTTGATTTCTAAAGAATTTACCAATTTTATGTTTTTTTTGGATAACTAAGAATATCCTGATTTCATAAATTTAGTTAGCAGACACAGACTCCAGCTTCATCTTCCTATAATCAAAAAGAAAAACTGTTATGTGGTTTCTCATTTCGCTTTTGGGCATAATTGAAAATCCAGCGTTCGTCCGATAAGGAAAAAAGGAACCATCGTCGGACGTTGGGGAAATGCATGATAAGTTCTTCTGACATGGCCAATCATTTGGGCATGACTCGACCCGTTTCCGCATCCGTTGCACCCCCTGCACTGGCATCACCGCACGTCTACGTGTTTCGCGTTGCAATATTCAGCTGAGCTCATGTGCAAACGAGCGATTTTCGGCTGCCGAAAGGAGGGAAGCAGCTCCGATGCAGCTTCAGGTTCAGTTTGGGTTTGGTTTGGGTTCGAGTTGCAGTTGCAGCCGCCTTTCAATCAGCAAAGCTGATCGATCGCCAATTGAATCGAATGCGATTTGTGCATGGCCCTATCTGAATCTGAAACGAGTCTGCAGCGAGGCTCGGCCCCTCATCCTTCTATTGCGCTGCTTATTAATTTTCCAATTAGTGATGGAGGAGTCGAGCCTAATTGGTACCAGAGATGACAGGAGATTGTCCCTTTTTGTGTACAAAATTGAACTTAAGTTGTTTAATTTAAAATTTAAATGAGACAAGAGCCTTGAATTTGTTGTTTTATGTGGGGGCAAAATTTTGATTAAAAATACTTTGTTTTTTGTTCAAAAATTCTTTCTTTTTTTTTCAGAAAATTGGAAAGGATTTTTCAATGTTTCTAGTATCGCGAATATAAATACGTTCGATCCGCTGGATGTTCCTTCTTCTCTGTCATGCCTGCTGGTGTTACTCCTACATAGTCGTTATGCAAATCCTTTCGCGATGCGATTATAAGACAAGACTAAAGTGTACCAATTGGAACTAAGGACCAAAGATTTATCGGAAATGTCCTCAGAAACTGAAATATACATGTAGGCAAGGAACTAAAAAAAAAAAAAAACTATTGTCCTTCTATTAATAGATAATAATATTATTAAACATTTCTTTAATTTAGTATTAATTACATAGCTGCTAATAAAATTATCGGGATGTATGTAAAAATTAAAATAGTAATATAGTAATTATATAGTAATTAGTTTAATTTTTATTTTAGTAAAACTATCAAAATAAAATTTTGTAATTTTAGCGTAGTTGTGATTTTGTGGACCTAATGCACTTTGTTTATAAAATTTTTGTAGTAATTAAAATGCCATTAATAAAGTGGGGAATAACGAATAATTTGATTTATGTTATAGTAAGTAAATATAGAATCTGTTTAATGGACTGTAAACACCCAACACGAGTTTTATTTAAAACAGTTTTATATTTTAAACTTCATCCATCAGTTTAACAATCAGCGTATATGAACAATGCTGATATATTACCTCCTATTGGGTCTTTTTTACCCAAAGGTAAAGCTTATTTTTACATCGTGCTTCCAAAATTCTAAATTCTATATTTTCATTTTTCAGGCTTATATGTGCGATGTTATTGCCAAAACGACAAATATTGTGTGCCAACCCAATGAGAAATTTATTCAAGATACCAAATGTATCGTTAAGGCTGTTAGCTGGGAAAAATCCAAAGTTCAGATGACTTGTTTTCTTAAGATACCCTTGAAAAATCCAACCGTAAGATATAAAGCTAAAGAACTGCCGCTGAACTAATATCTTTTATTTTAGGTTTACTTGGCAACCTTAAAAAAGGACTACAGCAATCAGTACCAACCATTTATAGTTAATATTTCATTCCCTCTTTGCGATGTTCTGTCAAGAAAAAAATTCTTATTCTATAGCAATGAAGTGCGGAAAACGCTAGCTAAATATACGAACGTAAATCACTCCTGCCCATTCGTGGTAAATATTGGAACAAAACTAACTGATCTAAAGTTTAAATGTTTCCCTCATTGCCCTTTGCAGGGCCATCTTTTCGCTCGTGACCTGGACGTGGACCTTGTGGTTTTTCCGCCCACTTTGCCGCTAGGCTCGTACTTGGTAACCATAAATGTAGTGGAAAATTTTCTGAATGGTGGCAGAGAAAGCTTTGGCATAGTGAAAATGTATCTTGAGATAATGCAAAAGAGGGAAAGACGACGGAAACCAAAAGACAAAAAAATATCCCCGCTTTACGTAAAACATTTTTGAAAAGTATTTTGTATTTAATAAAGTACAAAATTATACAACTCTGAAATAAGTATTTGAATATTAGAGTTCTTGTCAGCATTTCCTTTTCTTATTGTAAACATTTTTAACTATAATACTAAATATCAAAGGTTAATTATTAAAGGTAATGCTATGCACATATATATGTTTCGTTTGAATCACTTTTGTGATTTTAAAATGCCATTAATGAAGTGGGGAATAACGAATATTTAGATTCGATTAGATTAGATCGCTATAGTAAGTAAATATACAAACTGCTTAATGGACTGTAAAGACTGGAGTTTCATTTAAAACAGTTTTACATTTAAATTTGTATCCATCAGTTGAGCGTTCGCATACCAACAATGTTGATATATTACCTCCTATTTTGTCTTTTTTTCCCAAAGGTAAAGCCTATTTTCACATAGTTTTTTCCAAACTCTTTACTAATTTTAATATTTCAGAGTTACATGTGCGAAGTTATTGCGAAAGCGACGAATATCGTGTGCCAAACCAATGATGAATTTGTTCAAGATACCAAATGTTTTGTTAAGGCTTTTAGCTGGGAAAAATCAAAAGTTCAGATGACTTGTTTTTTAAAGACACCTTTGAAAAATCCAACCGTAAGATGAACAGTCAAAGAACTGCCTCTAAGTTGATATCTTGTATTTTAGGTTTACTTGGAACTTTTAAAGAAGGATTACAGCAATCAGTTCCAACCGTTTTTAGTTAACATTTCATTTTCTTTTTGTGATGTGCTTTCAAAGAACAAGTTTTTATTCTATAGCAATCAGTTCCGGAAAACGCTATCTGAATATACAAACGTTAATCACTCCTGTCCTTTGGTGGTAAATATTACAACTAAAGTTAATATACTTAACATAAGGCTAAACGTCTCTTTCCTTACCCTTTGTAGGGCCATCTTTACGCTAATGACTTGGTACTAGACCTTGTAACTTTCCCGGTAAATACGCCGCTGGGCTCGTACTTGATATACGTAAATATTATGGAAAACTTTTCCAATGGCGCCAAAGATAGCTTTGGCATAGTAAAATTGTATATTGACATAATGGAGAAAAGAGAAAGACGACGGAAACCAAAAGACAAAACAAATCTTGGCACTGCAGATCTAAATATGGAAAAGTAGTTTTTTATGAAAGTCAAGAACAAAATGAAAACACTTTTTGAAAGCTTACCCGGACATAGTGGTGTTTGTCAACGTTTCAATTTGATTCTCTTTATGTGATTATCTTTACATTGTAAATGTACAATAATATTCAAATGCTAATTCTTTTGGTAAATGTGTGTTGAAATATGTTATGCTTTACATACAAAGTTTATTTCGTTTTTATGTACACTTATTTTACGTGTACAAGTCTGCTAATTTCAAATAAATAATTCTATTTGGTCTTTATTGTGTTGTTTTTAGAACATATATTAATGATGTGTAAAATTAGGAATTATATTAGTTAAATTAAAGCGAGCATACGTGGGGAATAATGGACAGAACAAAAATTTAAGTGACAGAAAAGTAATTTTAATTTTCTGAAACTAAAAAAGTAAGAAAAACTGTGAAATACAAGTACAAAATACCCAAAAGCAAGGATTATAAAATGCACAGTGGCACACTTTGAAGGACTTTAAATATTAAATGAACATTTTTGTGGAGCTGCCTGCACTTGCTGTTAAAAGGTCAGGTTATTTATACTATTGACAAACGTTTTCAATTATTTAGCAGCAACATTCAATTATGCCACTCTGTGTTCTGCTCAAGTCCCCTGGCATCATATTCCAACCTCCTCTATGAGTTTCTATTTCTCTTGGTATTTCTCCGCCCACTCAGTCTTTGAAATGTTAAAGTTCTCACATTCTCACATTACGCATACGCAGCGTGGGCGCAAATATAGTTTCAACGATGGTGTACACGGTAAACATTTTGAGTTAATTAGAATTTATAGTCAGTGGGATTATGCTAAGATTTTAGCTGCACATAAAAGTTTCTTAAATTAACAATGTTTTGGAACTTAATATTAGGAAGTATATACTGTTGTTTTTAGAAAACGTTAACCCGTTTTTATTTGTAGTGTACAAGTGATGTAGGTGTATGGGTATGTCGGGGTTTTTGTGTGTGCGATATTGTTATGGCTTGCGATGCGGTTCATTTGGTTAATGCACCTCATCTGGGTCAGCCTATTATTCACGGTTGCATTGTATAATGACAATTCCTCCACGTGAGTGTTTGTGTGTGTGCATCTGTGCGGGAGTGCATGTGCGGTATAGATACCCCAGGGTGTGTGTGTGTGTGTTTGGGCTTAAGCTATGCTTTTGTTAACTCTCAGGCTTTGTGCGTGTCCTTCGAAGCATTCGACGATGGTTTCGTAGCCGAAATAATAATGAAACCAACTGAAAAGCAAGCCCACAACAGCATTTTTGAAAATATGTCAATGGTAATCCAGAACAATGGTGAAAACTTTAATGAGCAATAAAATTTAATAATTTGGTTTACTAAAAGCACAGGAAATTGTAACAAACTTTGTTTAAAACGATATAAACTTGTACATTCCCGTTTATAAAACTCCTTTAAACCATATTTATGTTAACTACTTTTCTGGGGAAACCGAAAAGATAAAGAAATAAATTAAAAATCATATTTAAAATAAGAATTAATTTGCTCGCTATAAAGGAAGCAGTTCCTTGCTCTTGTTGTTTGCTGAATATGGCACCTTATATGCATTTTCCACCGCATCAGCCTCGTATATCTTTGTTTATGAATGCGAGTGCAAGCCGGCCATTCCGTTAATGAAATTTTCGTAGCGGCGTGTGCGTGGAAAAAGCTTTTTCAATAAATAAAATACCTTGCCAAGAGCGAGTGCTCCGGCATAATTACGCGTTAAAAAATTACAATAATTTTTAATTAACATTGCGAGCTGGCTGAAGTTGCGGCCAGGTAAATGAGAGAAAAGGAGCAGCCCGGAGAGCTGTTTATAATTGTGCATTATGCAAATTCACTTGCTGCAACTGAGAGAAGCGGCGAAGGCGCCCAAAGGATCCTGCGATGCGAAAAATTGAAAAGCAAAAAAAAATAATCAACATATACACAAGAAGTGTGATAAAATCCAATTAAACTAAATACGCCGGAAAAATGTGTGGCTAAAATATATATTTCGTGGACAAATTAAACAAAACAAATGGCAAGTAAAGTGAGAACAAAAAGGGATTTTCAGCATTTTAGCCATTTGGGATTTGGCCGAGATTGCAGCTGCTTGAGGATTGCATTTCCGCCACTCAGGAGAAAGTCCTTTCTTCCTTTTTAGCAATCGTCGAGGAGCACTTTCGAGGCAGCCACGCCCCTCACTAATTTTATCTATTTCTTGCACTTTGGCCAAAAAGCAATTGTCTTAGACAACGTTTCATCATCAAGGCAGACGTCGCCGCCCTCGAGTGCCAAATGGTTGGAAGTTAGAGGGGATGCGAGTGGGGAAAAAGGTTGGGAAATGTGGGGAAAGGGGGCTGGGAAATGGGGGAAAAAGGGTAAGGTGGGCTGGGTGAAGGGCACTTGAGCTTGAGCTTGTTGAAAATCAATTTCTTGCATCATTGTTTGCCAAGTGAAGTGCACTGGAAAATTTCTTTGCAGCCAACGGAGTGCAGCGCATTCCTCTCTGCTTGCTCATCTCTCTTTCTCTCTCTATATATCTCTCTCTTTTCTCAAATTCTCTCTCTCTCCCTTCTGGCTGCATTAAAAATCAACGTCATATTGATGCGTCGATTGCAAAGCCAAATGAAAGCAATTAAGCTGCTCAACTTTTCGACTTCGTACAGAGAAAAAGGGATCATTAAAAATCGGCATGGGAAGGGTGGCAAAAAAGGTGGTAAGAGGATATTCCGCAAGGTGAAAAGGGGATGTTAAGTAACCTCCTCCTCCTGAAGGATTTATTTTCCATTGCCTGATTAATTTTGGCCAATTGCCGTCTTTGTTGCTTTAGCCCCGAATTTTTCAATCCATCCAAAGTCTGCTCTAACGAATCGTAATGGGGAAATTAGCAAGGAAAAGGCTCAGGACACATGAAGCCGAGGGGTTTTGGCTCATCAGGATCATGGATATAGGTAGAAGGTTGTATAAAAGAGACTAAAACGTGATTTATACACTCCCTTTTTTTGAAGTAAGTAAGTCTTTTAAATGCAAGTGGGAATTATTTGAAGGTAAGATTATGTCCAAGAGCTTAAAAGGATTATCCTAATTCTATTAATAACTAAATATAAGTAAACTATATTATTTTTATTTAATCAAATTTAAAAGGCTTTAGCATATTCTAAAACAGATATAAAATTTTCGTGAAAGTGAATTTATTAAATTTAATTTAAACAAATGCTGATAAAATGTTATGTTTACAAAAAGTTTGTAATACGCCGATGGATAGAAGTTTAACGAAACAAAGTTTTTATGTAGAATATTAGAATATTCACAATTTCTTTTTTTGAGCATTTATAAATTATCATAAAAGAGAATATTTAAGTTGTCATTGCGAAAAATAATGTTTTAAAGCTTTGCAAGCTGACTATCCTGTTTATCCTTGTTTAAACAATTACCTATCTTGAATTGATCCTGTTCCCTTACAAAGTAATATTTCTTCGGATAGAGTATTTTATCTGTCACCCCTTTGCTTGGATTATCCGCAATTCATTGTTGCTATTGTTGTTTCTGGCACCGCCATTCATTTCGTTGCACTAATTTGGGGAACACAAGCGCCAGTTCCTTTTCGGAAAACAAGCGAACGAACAAATTTGCTCTAGACATCCTGTGTCCTCGTCCTTTTTCGTGCTGGGCGAAAAAGTTGTAATTCTATTTTCAAAATTCGTTTAGTCCTCTGTTTGCACAAGAATCCGTTATTTTCTTTGTGTGCTGTTCCTCGCACCCCCCCTGCAAAGTCGCCCCACGTAACGGCGCCCCTGTCACCCGAAAAACCCGAAATGAAGTTGCAAACTTTTCCCTCTTTACTCATTTTTGTTTCTTCATTTTCCTAGGAAAATACAATTTTTTAAAGGGCCATATTTGGGTACACTAACGATCTTTCGAATTATTTAAATTAATCTTAAGATACATTTTAAGACTTACAAACAAAATAAAGGTTTTTTACCTTTTAGAAATTATATTAAATTATAAAGCTAAAGATATAGCAAAATTTAAAAGAATATCATTGCTATTCTTCGGAGAATTTAGTTGTAAAATAGATAAATGTAGCTGATATTTATTTATATAATTAATTGTTCATAAAAGGTAGAGTACCTATAAATTCGTTGCCAGAATCTATTTCTCCCTTCTTGTTGGCTCTTTCATTTTCTTTCCATTTTTAGTTGGGAACCTTCGTTTAGTTTGGCCGTGCGTAGATCGGGGGATGGCCGGCTAGGGGGAGGGATGGGATGATGGGTGGTGTTCTTGGCGGGTGGTTCAGCGGTGCAGGGTACAAGTATCGGTGGTGGGTCGTCTCAACCGCCGCTGTCATGTCATCATGTTGATGAAGCAACCGGATGATGAATGGACGTGCGCCACAGTGGAGCTTCAATTGATGCAATCAGCGTAAAGTGACAGTCTTTTTTGCGCGCTTTTCCCCTTTTTTTTTCATTCCCCCCTTTTTTTGTGTTGCGGTACGGTGTCCTGAAGGTTGTTCCCCATGTTTTTGGTGTTGTTTGTGGGTTATGTTGCATGTCGCACGCTGGTCGGTCTTGCTGTTGTTGTCACTGGTTATTTGACTGGCGGTTTGATGAGTTCGATGCGATTCGCTTCGCTTATTTTTTCCCCTTGAGGAAGAAAAAGGGTTCCACAAACGAGGTGGCTCAAAGTTTTAGCAAATAAAATTCAGCTCGCGAGAAAGAATATTCAATTATTCAATCAAATTTTAGAGTTCTTTGGGAGCTGTAATAAGGTTATAAATATAAATATTTTTGTATACTTTTTTGGCTACTTACAGACTTAAATATTTTGTTAATTTACAACTATTATGTTTTAAAATGATTACGATTTTTTTGGACATTTAAATTTATTTTGAAAAGGTTTTAAATAAATCAAAATATTACAATTAATAAATATTAAATAAATTGTTAAAAGTATTATATATTTATTATGATAATTTTAATACAATATGCTTTGACAGCATAACCCAATCTATAACCCAATCAATAATATTATGACCGCATAAAAGCGTGTATAGTACTTAGGCCTACCATAAATTTCCAATATTACCTTAAAAAACCCATAAACATAACTCTTTTCAAATATATATTCTCATTGTTGTTGATCCTAATTATAGATACATTGCTGGCGTACGCTGTTTATTCCGAGCATCCTGTTTTTGTCCCAAGAAATAAATGGCCGCCACGCCAATCAAATCAACTGCTTTGCTGGCCAAAGTATACCTATAGAGGCAGCTGCATTATCGAAAAGCTGGATAAACTAGTTTTTCTTGAATCGAAAAATATGAAAAGCTTAAAAAAAGAGAACGTTGTTATATTGTTTGACCAGCGCTTTCTGGCTTTTTTTTCTGCTGCCTCCGCTATCTGCAGCACAACAAATCCAACTTCTCTCTGCGATATGAAGAAAATAGAAATTGCTTTTTGGTCAAATACACATATAGCCGGACCGGACCGGACCGACAGACTGGTGAAAAACGCTGGCGGAAAAAAAGAGGAGAACCGGAACGGACGGCACACAGTGAAAAAAATGGAAATTAAGTTGCCACAAAGCAGATATCCAAGAGGCAAGCGGCAGTCGGCCTGAATAAATGCACGAAATCAGCATAATGTAATGGAAACAATTTTTATGACAACAGACCAAACGAAACCAACATCTGATGGGATGTACGGAAATGGAATGGGAACCGAAATGGCCATGGCCCTGGGTGGATGCCGTCTTCCTTGGACACTGGATCCAGTCCCTCTGCCTTGGATCCGGACCAATGTCAGCGTAAAACTGACAAATTAGCATTTTTTCCATTTTCCGGACCCATTTTTTCCACCTCCCTCCCTCCCCGCCAACTAAATATTTGTCTGGCGACCGCAGCACAGAAAATATATATATATATATATAAAAAAAGATAGACTGGCAAAATAGTTGAGTTGAGTTGAGTTATTTTTGCAGCTGACCTAATTTTATAATGGAAAACTTGCGATAAGTCGGACATCACAAAAAGTGCGGAAAATGAGGGGCGGAGTGGAAAAGCTTCCACCAATACACTTGCAAATGGAAAGTATTAAATATATATATAAATACATATATAAGCCAGGGTACCATTAATTATGAGGCTTTAATTATGATTAATACAACTATTCCTTGCTGAAAAACTCTTTTTAAAAAGGGTTTTTGGTATATGTTATACTTCTTTACTTTGTTTTTAGTTTATTAATTTTCCCACTGTCCAATATTTAATTTAAAATAGTTATATTCTTATAACTTCTAAATCTCTGAAGTACACTGAAAGAGTGTAGGGGAAAAACTACAGAAAGGCCACGAAAAATAAATTGAAGGCAGTGGAGGGAGATGAAGGAGGAGCTGAATCTAAAGAATCTGATGGAGGAGACCGGCGCTTCGGGCAAATAAATAGCCGCTTGGCCCTGTTCGGCTGCCTTTTCATTTCATTTCATTGCATAGAGCAAAGGAGACAAATAGAATAGAGCAGGGGGGGTGGAGGGACTAGAGCTGGAGACAGGGAAAGGCTGGCAAATAAATCTCTTTTGTGTGGACCTGAATTTAATTTCCACATGCTCATGAATAATTTTCAAATTTTCAAATTCAGTAAAACGTGAAGCGTATTTCCGTGTATCCCACTGCCTCCCGGCCTCTTTGCAGGTCACCCCCTGCAAGGACGACGACAGCTACGGCGACGGGGACTCGCACTCATCTGACGCTTAGTCCTTTTTAGTCCTTTTCTGGGCATAAAAAGTTATGTCAGCAGAAGATATATGGCCATATTAGGAGCCACCCCCTAAATCCTGCGCCATCCACCTGCCGAGATTTTAGCCTTCAAAGTCCTTTGCATGAGTTATTTGCTCCAGATTTGCGCACAAAAAAAAAATAAATAAAAAAAGAAAAAAGAAAAGCAACATAAATGGGCTACGAGTTGAAATCAACTGGGCTTCCCTTAAATGGGGTAAAATCCCCTTTTCGCCTCACTGTATATGTTTATTTTGCGGTTTAAAAAACTGCATCCATAAATTACATCCACTTATTATTTCTTTAATGGCTCTCTGGAACGACCGGGGGTTCGGTTCATTTAAAATTATTTAAAATGCTCGCCATTAAATGGGAAATATTTCATGTGGCACTTCAATTAATGCGACTGTTGCGAGTGACAAAACAACGATAATTGTATGGCCGTCCACCTCAAGCGTTAATTTTAATGGTCCAGACAGGCAGGTGTGGGCCATAACTGTAAGTGAGTGTCGATTTAAAAACAAATAGAATTCGATTAGGTTAATTACATCATTAATACAGTAGTTGGTTGTGTAATAAAAGAGTTTTAGAGCCGTTAATGGGGAAAGTCTGCTTGCTTTAATTATAAAATAATTAAAGTGCTTACAAGTAATAATTTAAGTGCCATTTTACTATTATAAATTGTATTTTCCTAAAATATAAATAAGAGATCTTGTTCTTATTTTTTGTTTATATAAAAATTATAAAAGCCTTTAGACTTTCTTAAAGAAGAATACATTTTCAAGTTTTTATTTGAGAATTATTATATTTATATTATGTTACACAAAATTACATTTTAAATGATTTATTTATTAGTTAATTTCATTACTAACATGAGCTTTATCATATATTATATTTTATTATAATTATTTTACTTTTTGAATTAAAATCTTTAGAAAGGGAATCTTGTTTTTATTGTCCTTTTTTTTCTAATAAGTAAAGCTTAACTATTCTTAAACCAAGAATTTATAATAATACTTCATGTATAAGCAATTATCATATTATACAAAGCCTTTTAATTTCGTCTCGCACTGTATTTCATAACAAGCACTCCACGTACAAACTTATTATTATTTTTATAAAAAATAAACTTGGTTAATGATAGTTCACTTCCTTAAAGTTCACTTTTCCGGTTAACCACAATGAGGCTTAAAATTCTGCGAAATTAATTTGATAGGCTGAGGCGTTCCGATAGTTTTAATGGGATCATTTACTATTAAATACACAAATGCAGAAAAAATGCACATTGGGAATGCTTTGGCATGAAGTGCTACCCCCTTAAACCTTAAACAATCGGCAAACAACACGCTTTAGTTTGGATTGTGTGGATTGTGTTCCACTTTGCTTTGACAAGTGGGCATAAAATAATACTCGGCACGACGAGGCAAAATATTTATGAACTGCTGACGTCGACAGTCGGCGGCAAGGGGGAAAATAAACAGGGGGAGGGTGGCGGAAAGCCCAAGGGGCGAGAAATGGGAGAAAACTCGGGGCCGAGTTAAGCTCACTTCAATGCATTTATTTTGCGAATTTCATTTATCAGCGCACTCCTCAGACGTCACAGCAGTTGGAATACACTGCCAGCCATGGCCACCCACGGGCACCGAGGAATCAAGGACCACAGAGGAAGGAGCTTATCGTGGCAAATCCTATTGTCGTCATATTGACATAACCGCAGAACCATCCGCACCCCGAAAGTAGTAATCCAGCAGTGCTACTTGAACACCGCCCCTCCATCCACCCGTCGCCATTCATCTTCTCTTGGAAATTCGGCAGCGCAACAACTTGGGCTCGTCCTTTGTCCTTTGATCCATGGCTGCTGCGGTCGCTTGGTCCCAATGAATGTCGGAAGTCGAAGTGGAATTCCCGGTCGAAATCCCACTTGCACTTGCTGTCATTTTTCCAAGCATTCCTCCTTGTTTAAATATTTAAATACTTTATATCAAATAATAACTTTTTTTGTGATTTTAAGGTTTTTAAAAGAAAAACACAAAAGGCAAATATAAAAGTTACACATAAGGATATCTGTGACTTTTATCAATTTAAACTTAATCTTTATAGCAAAAAAAATTTATATGAGATTGTCTTAAACTATTTCTCCCAATATAGTTCTTATGTTACAATTAAATGAAATATCTTGCAAGTGTATCTCACAATCGAAAAAGTCCACTCTGCCGTTGCTTTTGGCAGTTGTAGTTGCTCTTATTGTTGCCTCTGCTGCTTTATCCTTCTTGTCGAAGTTGTCCCCACTCCTCGGCGTCCTCGTCCTGTTGCTGTTGTGTGTATCTTACGCTTCAGTGGCTTAAGTTCCGTACTTGGCGCGACTTATCTTCAACAGCGACTTGTTTGCAAAATGAGAAAATGAATGGTGCGGTCAGCAGCTCTTCATCTTCGCCGTCGTCCTTTGGGTCCTTTCCTTATCCATGGCGCTCCATTGCATTCCTTAGCATTTCATCAAAACTCTCTCTTGTTTGCTCTTCGGGATTTTCCCACTGAGCAGCGGACAACAAATGATTTTTGGGTGGAAAATGCAGCTCGGTTTTGGTATTGGATTTGTGAAGGATTTGTAATGATGTTCCTTGGAATATTTTGTGAATGCTTCATGGTTGAACGCGATTGATTTGTGTCAAACAGAGTCCGGGATTAAATTCCATTAGTTTATTTGTGATAATTTGTGTATATTTAAGAAGTAGAATTTTTTTTTCTTATTTGAATCTTTATTATGATATTAAGAATTTAATCCTGTTCAGATTATATTTTTTTTAATGGTTTAAAGAAAAATCCATATTTCAATTATTTGAAATGTAAAGTAAAAAATTAAAGCCCAGCTCGGCATGCATAATAATATTCAGAATCGGATATATATTTTACCCCCACCAATACTCACCGGATTAACGTCAATTTTTTCTGGAACCCATCAAGTGCCACACTCTCGGGCCATTATATTTATTTGCGGCAGGCCGCACACACTTTTTATTCGCGGCCAAAATGTGCGCCATCATGTTGCCAGCGATTCCGGCTCACCGGTTCACCTTTTCACCCGAAATCGGGAGCTGGGCTCTGATTCGAATCCGCATCCTGGCGGGCGGAGGGGGAGGCTGGAAGTCCGGGTGCCGGTCATGTCGTAATTAGCAGGGCACAGCGCTGCCGGCGATAATTAATGACGTTGGTCACGTTGGTTTCATGTCGATTTCATTTCATGACACAGCTCCCGGGCATCCACTCACCCAACTCCCATCCCGACTCCGTGCGCGGTGATTTGTCAAGCGTTCTCATTGAAAAATTCACAGGGAAAATAAAGAAAAAGTGCTTGGACCAGGCTGCATGTAAATCTACATTAAATTGAATTTATTCTTGCGCAGAAAAGTGCGGGTGGCTGTGTTTTTTTTTTGGCCAGTTCGATTTTTATTTATTTTCTTCCTTTTTTTAACTTTTTGCTTCTGCTCCATTTCGCAGGGCCTTCATTAAGCGCTGCCCATTTTAAAATTCAATGCAATTTGAACTTTCAATTCAGTTGAGTTGAGTTCAGCTCGATTCAATTCGATTCGTTTCGATTCGTTTCGGGTTGCGCATAATTGAATAATTTATGGGCGCTCTTGGCCAAAGTTGTCTTTGATCAAGTTTTCGCAGCATTGCGGTCTATCCTGGTCTATAAATAATACTCTTTTTTAATCGAAAAGTCTCAAATCAAGGGGTGATTTTAATTTGAGAATGAGTAATGAAATAATCATTTTATAGCTATTCCTGATTAAAAGTGTAATGAAATCTTTATATAAAAATTCTCTAGCTTAAAATTGGGACAGTGGGAAAAATAGTTTTATACTTATGGGATTATGACACTGCAATGGTTTGGGTTTTACGAAAGTGCAAGCAGGACAAACAGGCTAAAATACTACTAATAACAAATCACAGATTTTGTATTTAGAGATAAGATTAATAAATCGGTGTTGAAGAATAAGTGAATTAATTATAATACAATGCTCTTTGCAGGAGATATAAAATATTAAGGTAATATTTTTACCAATATAAATTAAGAAAGCAAGAACAGTGTGACTATTCTTTTTTTGACGCAAAATGGTAAGCAAACAGCATCAATAGTTGTCTTATTCTATACACTACTATAACCTCAATGAATAAGAGCCACATTGCAGTGTCATAATACCAATATTCAATTTACTAAATTGAACTTATTCCTTATTCCTGATTTAACATGTACTTGCTAATGCTTCTTACTGAAAATCAATCAATTAAACTGCAAGCATTTGCTTTGCAAAAGAATATCTTGATTAAGCTTAACCACTTTCTATTAATTGTTTTAATTAACATCTTGGCAATGGCCAGCGTGCGTGACAATTCATACATCCGGTTCGCTTCTATCCGATGATGCAATTAATTATACGCCCAAATGGCCAGATGATTCGATTTGCTCGTGTCTAGTTATTTCATTAATTGTTGTTTGCCTCGACTAGAGTGGGACTATTTGCATATCACTTGATTTGGCAAATTTTCTGAATAGTTTGCGGATGAGGGAGTCGAGTTGAGTTGATTAGAGTGCAAATGCCAACGAAGCTTGTTAACTAATTGAGTGACCGTTCTGCCCCGAACCTCTGCTCTGGCCATAAAATTAATTAAATTCATTCTATTTGATAATATGCCGCGTTCACTATCCCAACGCCAAAGGGAGAAGTCGACGCACTGGATAAGGATCATGAAATGCCATTGAATAATGCAAAATGTTTGATTTTCATCTCCAGCCAAAGCTGAATTCCTGCAAACATTTGCATATCCACTTGCATTACATAAACGGTGTAGGTGTGTGTGCACACATATATTTAATCAGTAAATACTTAATGCTCTTATCCTTAATGCATTCGACATCAAAATGAGTTATTTGGCTTCCGAAATTCATCAAATCGTCGACGAAGCTAAATTTGCATACGCTTCCATCTGCCTTAGTTAGAGTCGACAAATCAAAGCTGATTTTGTTAATCCTATAAACGTACTGAAGCTTAACCATTTTATTACTGAAGGTTGTACATCTTCTCATTATACTATTGTACATGTTGCTAATATAAAGAAAAAGAAAATAATATTTCACTCTAATAAAGTTTTTTAACTTTAAAAAAAGGTTGTATAAATTAAATGAATGCAGTTTTTATTACCAATGAGCTTAAAAAATGATAGTTATCAAAAGATTCAAGACAATTTAAAGTTTGCACAAACTAGAAATTGATATCAAGGCGGCAGGACATGGCTACATCCTTTTTGCCTTCGTTGGCCATTGCTGCCGGCC
The DNA here is from genome assembly GCA_008042575.1 of Drosophila watanabei. NCBI lineage: Eukaryota > Metazoa > Arthropoda > Insecta > Diptera > Drosophilidae > Drosophila > Drosophila watanabei. The sequence continues at coordinate 2,435 of VNJS01013619.1, read as the reverse complement.
AAGATTATTTGCATAGCTGGGAATCATTGAAATGCAGGGGAATCCTGGCAAATAACGAAGCTTACAATCAAGGAACTAAAATGTTATTCATGCAAATATTATAAAGACGAAGTTTCCAATAAATTCCATAAATTTATCCTCATCGATTTTATTGAATATATTAAATTGAATATATAAATTTTTTTGCTTAGCTCTTGTGCACACTTTTCATGGATTAATGGCGTATAAAGTTTTTTCCTAGTGGGTAATGTTCCGCGTATGTCAATTAATTTTCAACCATTGTTTATTTTCATGTTTACAGATCGTACATTTTTTCGCTTTGTTTATCATTTATCACAATTCACTCGTATTTCGTTGTCATCAACCACTGCTACAGCTGGTTGAAGGGGACCAAATGCTTGGAAATAGTAGATCTGACCCGATGTCAACCAGCTACATACAGTGTTGCAGATAATAAATTTTAAATATCACAAAATTGAATCAAATTGCGTTTGTTCACATTGTTTGAATTTTATTAAGCACGTTTTTGTGGAGGCCCCGGGGCAGGCATCGGCTCGGATATGTAATATCAATGTGGCAGCCATCGCATAAATCAATTCGCACTAATTACGCTGCATTGTGAGGAATTTTATTATAAATATTTGGTTTTTTGTTCCCGAATGAGCAATATTAATTGAATAAAATATGCAAAAACGCGATAGCAATGTATCGATTCATTCGGCAGAAGCAATATTACTTTACGCGCGCCCTGGAAAGTATGCTAGGAAAATTGATACTCACCGAAATTGTAGGCTTATGTCCTGCAATCCTTGATATTGTGGTTTATTAACTTAATAATTAATTAATTATAATATAAAATAATTATTATAATATAAATATTATTATTTAACCTAGGTTATTATATTTTACGGGAAAACATTTGTATGATATTAATGTATAAATTATAAAATATTTCAAATCGTATTTACATTCAAATTTATTAATATTTTTGTAACTAATTACATTTACACATTCTGAGCATTTCTTAATATTAAATGAATAATTTCTTAAATATTAACCTATAACCTGTTTTCATAAAAATATTAAAAACTCCCTGAAATGTTAAAATATTTTCTTTTTAATTATTTATAAATCCATTAACCCAAGAACTAAGTGGTAACCTTAATTCGTTCACGGAATAAGCGGCGCAATGCATTGGCTTTAATAAATATTTCTCGCAATTTAAGGACTTGTCATGACCAGGATCATATATCCCCCTGCCCGTCTCTCTCTCTCTCTCTCACCGCCTGGTTATCTATCCCCTTCTGGCACTCATTCGGGCGATTGTTGTTTTGCATGCGGCACATTAGCTTCATTTGTTCTATTGTTTTGATTATGATTTACAATGCCCAATGCGCCGCTTTTGTTGCTTTGCTGAATGAGCCTGCGGTTTGTGTATCGTCCTGTGCGTGTCCGTGTCCGTGGGTGTGTGTGTGTGTGTGTGTGTGTGTGTGAATTTATGTTGAACAAAGCATAATACATTTGCATACAGTGCACTATGGGGCGGAAGACCACTTTTTCTGGCCCAAACCCATTTTCAAAAAGTCGTTAAAATACGTTTTTATCAAACGGAATATATTCAAATAACATCAATCTGCAATGTTACGACCATAAAAGTTTAACAGTGACTCGCTCTGTTAAGTTATCCGCTGTTAAGTCAGCTGTTACTGCAAGGAGAGGCGAGCGCTGTTAAATAGCTTATTTATTGTGCAAACTTTAAATACCGTAAAAGTTTAAATAATCGAAATAAAGTGCAACTTTTTGGATGCAATCTTGTTCTTGGTAGTTTGTAATATATGTTTGTGTGTATTAAATGTAAAAATAGATAGTGGTGATATTATAATATTGTGTAATTGGTAACCCTAAAAAATATAGACATTTTTGTTTAATTCTAATATTAAAATTGAGCTACAAAGTGAGTCCAGCTCTCTCCATCTCTGGAATCGGCTATATTTTGTAGGACATTCAATTTTTATTATATTCTGAAAGTATAAAAGTGCACTTTTGCGCACTTTCTCTGAAAATTAACTTTAAAGGTTCTAACCTGACCCGTGGAAAATAGTGTGCTTTTTTGACAAATAGAACGCTTCAACGACACAAATATTCTCTAAATATTGATTTTTTATTTATTTGATACTAAATTTGTATACATCCAAGTCATATTACAGAAAATTCGGCGCTCACCCCTTTCGTTTTTTTGAAATAAAGGGAGCAGAGTCATAGAATACTGCATATGGTTGATCGCCTGCGCCATGCAGAAGAACAATACCGCTATTTGGTGTCAAGCAATTTTTGTAAAACGACCAATTTTACACAATTATATTATTTTGCAATACTAATTAATATTTAAAGAAAAAAACAAAAAAAAAAATTTTTTACACTGAAAGAAAAATTTT